>JAJQKJ010002015.1:0-143297 GCA_029574335.1 Rana kukunoris | reverse complement strand
TCAGAGGGGGCTGGGTTATGTGACAGGCGGCCCCGCCTCCCTAAATGTAAGAAACGTCAAAGCTCGGCGAGTCATTCTGCTGGGCTGGGTGTCCGCATCTATCTATCTAATATTCCGTACTTATTGGCACTGTTAGGTGCCACTGGTGGGCACTGGTGGCACTGGGCAACACTGGGAATTGATTGACTGGAGCTGTGCTGAGCATTGATGGGCAGCACTGATGGCCAGCACTGACTGGCATTGCTTATGGGCACTGGTGGCATTTGTGGGCAGTGGTGGGCACAGCTGACAATTGATAAACTGTAATCAGGGCACTGATGATCATTACAGCCCTCCTATTTTCTCGAATGTGTGTGTGTGTGTGTGTGTTGTGTGTGTGTTTTTTTTTTTCTCCTGCCCTCCATGCCCTCCATTAGTTTGTGGTCATGCATGTATGTTACCTTTAAAGATTTTAATTTGGGAATGTCTGTTAAATATTAAATGGGGTGTATAGTTTTTTTAGATTATATTATATTTTTTTTTTTGGTTCATGGCTGGTGTCATTCACATTGGCGCATGAACTCGTTTGAACGCCTGCTGTGGCGCGCTTGCCGAGGATACCTTATTGTCAACTTTGTGGAGATGTCTGAGCCAATGGAGGACCTGGTGACGGTAAGAAAGCAATAACTGACCTCGTTTCCACTGCTCTTCCTTCAAATTGGGCTTTGGGAGGGGAAGAGATTTAGGTGACTTGTAAAGTCCTAGTTTAAAAAAAAACAAAAACAAATATGTTATACTTGCCTGCTCTGTTGCAGTGGATTTGCACAGAGGAGCTCCTTTTCTCGAGTCCCTCTTTGCTGCTCCTGGTCCCTCCCTCCTATCGAGTGCCCCCACATCAAGGAGCTTGATATGGGGGCACCTGAGCCAAGTCACAACTTTGTGTGTCCATGCACATACAGAGCCCCGACCTGGCCCAGCCCCCCTCACTTAATTGGCTAACTGATTTTGATTGACAGGAGCAAGGCGCTGCTGCTGTGGCAGCTGCTGCTGGGAGGAGAGTCCTGGAAGCTCAGGTGGTCATAGCACATCGCTATAGAGCGATGGGGGCCAGTTCAGGAAATTTGTGGGTGCTGGGGAGGCTGCTACACGCACATGTTTTTTTTATTTTTTACCCTTAATGCATAGAATGCATGAAGATGAAAAACCTTATAATTGGGTAATTAGCCAATCACTCACTTCTGCAGATGGCAGTAGGGTATTACACCCCCCTCCCGCCACCACCCCTCCCACCACTCTCCCCCCAGCCTCTCCGGCAGCAATGGGGCATGAACTGACCAGGGGGGAGGGGATGTTGTTCCCCTTCTCTCTGTAAAGTCAACTTTTTTTTTATTTTTTTTTTATAGGGCAGTGGTTCTCAACCTTTTAGTGCTGTGACCCTGCTATAATTTTCCAAGTTGTGGGGACCTCCAACGTAACAATTATTTTTGGTAGCGTAAGTTTTCAGCACCCAAGGCAAGACAAGTAATTTTCGCCCCTAACCCACGGACATTTAGCGCTCCCTGGGGAGTTCTGATCAACCAACTTGGGTGCTCTTGATCAAGGTCATCTGCTGATCTGAGAACTGTAGTGGGGACTTTATATGGCAACTATAATCACAGGTAGTGTTACTCACTGTGTCTCCGACTAGCAGGTGACACCTATGCCAAAAGTGAAAATTGACGGGGGCCTCCTTCAGCCAAGCCCACTTCACATTTCTCACCAGTCATCTGACCTCTAGTCTCTGCCCCCCCAGCCATGTGGTGAACTGAATGGGCAGCTCCAAAGAGGTTGAGTGGGCGGCCGCAGGATCCAGGGACAGCCCTGCTGGGCAGCTGCAAAAAGGCTGGGAGAGTGGTGCGGGCATCAGGAACAGCCCAGTCATTCGACCCCCCCAAGGGGGTCCCAACCCCCAGGTTGAAAACCACTGTTATAGGGGGTGCTGGGGAGACATGCCTTGTAATAGAAAAGCATGACATGTCTTCTCAAATATGAAATCTGGGGTCAAAAAGACCTCACATCTCATATTTAGACTAAAATGCAATAAATAAAAAATGTCCCTTTTTAAGAGCATTGGGCGGAAGTGACATGCAACAAAAGGTACACCAACGCATCACAACAAATGTGAATCCAAGCTCACAGATAAGTGTCCACTCCGTTTGCGTTCATTGATGTGTTTTTGTTTGTTTGTTTGTTTTGTTTTTTAGGCAAAATGTGTTTTATTTTTTTATTTTTTTGTGACAGGGTGAGAGCGTTACACAGATTATATTCCTGATCTCATACTGGGGTGAGAGAATTGGAGAGAAGATCAAAAAGATTGCAAATTGGTGAGTGTTAAAGGACTTTGGTTTTGATTTAAAATTGACTAGACCAGTGGTCACCAAACTGCGGCCCAGGGGCCGGATGCAGCTCTTTGCTTAATTTTATCCGGCCCTTGGGGTTCTTTTTTATTCATTGGCACCAAAGAAGGGGCAGAAGTCCCCCCGATGAAAGGGGGCAGAAGTCCCCCCGATGAAAGGGGGCAGAAGTCCCCCCGATGAAGGGGGGCAAAAGTCCCCCCGATGAAAGGGGGCAGAAGTCCCCCCGATGACACCAATGATGAAGTCCAATGACACCAATAATGGGGGATTTGTTACTTCTGATGGCCACAGTCCGGCCCCCTTAAAGTCTGGAGGACAGTAATCAGGCCCTTTGTTCAAAAAGGTTGGAGACCCCTGGACTAGACAATGCCAATTGGTGAATTTCTTTCGGAGGAAGTAAATTGCAAACTCGATACCTTTCTTAAAGCAGTATTAAACCCAAAAGCCAACATGTATTGTATTGCAGCTTACCAATTCTTAGATGTGATGGCTGCATTTTTTTTTTTCCTAAGCTTTCTTTCCTTTTTATTTTCATCTAGTGATCTGGCTAGTAAGTCTGTTTTTTCAACAGAACAAGCTCTTCTGCAGTTTAGTATGTTGAGACAAACCATTTACCACTGACGGGGCGTACAATGTTAAATTTTTGTATTTTTATTTATGTAAAGCCTTTATCCCAAAAGAGCAAAAAAAAGTTGCTGTAACTGCAGTTTGAGCTGGAGGTTGGCTTCAGTTTGTTATGCCGCGTACACACGATCATTTTTCAGCATGTCGAAAAAACAAACTTCTCCCAACTTCATCATTAAAAACGACGTTGCCCACACCATTGTTTTAAAAAATGCTCTAGCAAAGCGCGGTGACGTACAACACGTACCACGGCGCTCTAAAGGGGAAGTTTTGTTCGACCTTTGGGCTGCTTTAGCTGATTCCGTGTTGGTAAAAGAAGATTTGCGCTTTTCTGTCTGTTACAGCGCGATGAATGTGCTTACTCCATTACGAACACTAGTTTTACCAGAACGAGCGCTCCCGTCTCATAACTTGCTTCTGAGCATGCGCGGGTTTTGTACGTCGTTTTAGCCCACACGCGATTCATTTTTACAACCCGAAAAACAACATAGTTTAAAACGTCGTTAAAAAATGCAGCATGTTCGGATTATTTTTATTTTTTTTGGTCGTTTTTCAGAACCTGAAAAATTATGTGAAGCCCACACACGATCATTTTAACCACTTAAGGACCGCCTCCTGCACATTTACGTCGGCAGAATGGCACGGCTGGGCACAAGCACGTACAGGTACGTCCTGTATGTGTTAACACGGCTTCCCCGTTCTTTACTGTGGCGGCGTCATCGATCGTGTGATCTCTTTTATAGGGGGGACACGATCGATGACGTCACACCTACAGCCACACCCCCCTACAGTTGTAAACGCACATTAGGGAACATATAACCCCTACACCGCCCCCTTGTGGTTAACTCCCAAACTGCTACTGTCATTTTCACAGTAAACAATGCATTTTAAATGCATTTTTTTGCTGTGAAAAGGACAATGGGTCCCAAAAATGTGTCAAAATTGTCCGAAGTGTCCGCCATAATGTCGCAGTCATGAAAAAAATCGCTGATCGCCGACATTAGTAGTAAAAAAAAAAAATTATAAAAATGCAACAATAAAACTACCCCCTATTTTGTAAACGCTATAAATTTTGCGCAAACCAATCGATAAACACTTATTGCGATTTTTTTTTTAACTAAAAAATGGTAGAATATGTATCGGGCTAAACTGGGGGAAAAAAAAATTGTATATATTTTTGGGGGATATTCTAGCAACAAGGAAAAATATAGCATTTTTTTCAAAATTGTCGCTCTATTTTTGTTTATAGTGCAAAAATTAAAACTGTAGAGGTGATCAAATACCACCAAAAGAAAGCTCTATTTGTGGGGAAAAAAGGACGCCAATTTTGTTTGGGAGCCACGTCGCACGACCGCGCAATTGTCAGTTAAATCGACACAGTGCCGAATTGCAAAAACTGGCCGTGTCCTTTAGCTGCCTAAAGGTCCTGTTCTTAAGTGGTTAAATCCCCTTTCTGTTTCCCCCATTTTTGATGCTCGGTTTGAAGTTCAGCAAGTTGTCTTCACCATGTCTAGATGTCTAAATGCATTGAGTTGCTGCCATGTGATTGGCTGTTTAGTGATTTGTGTTACCAAGCAATTGAACCTAATAAAGTGGCCGGTGAGTGTACATTTGCAATGATTTCTGAGCATATCTTTATCTCCTTCATTTTTATAATTTTACTCTTTGCAGTTTCCACTGTCATATTTATGCGTACGCTGAGGATGAGGGTGCCAGACTGGAAAAGCTGAGAGATCTCCTCATGCAGATTCAAGACATGCAAAAGGTGACCTGTGCTGTCCGTCTTTCTTCTTGCTATCTCTATCTTTAAACCGAGTTTGCCTCTGATTGGATGCAAGTGCTGTTCAGCCGAGATCTTTCAGACTGGCTCATTTGACAAAACTTGTTTAAAAAAATCACTTGTGTTGAGCGGGGGTGGGATGCCCACGCCCACTAAATTTGAACCAATCAGCCAAAATCTTACCAGTGCATGACCCGCGTATGTGTTAAGATCTGTATTCCTTTTTGCGATGAGATGTCTTACTGCAAGCATGTCCAAAGTCCGGCCCGTGGGCCAATCACGGCCCAGTTTTGAACGGCCCGCCTCGTTATTTAAACATATTTATATATTTTGTGGCCCCCGACGATCTCCCAGCCCTGGGGGCCACAAAAGATATATAGGCTGGCTGCCTCGGAGGGGACAGGGAGGAGGCGGGACGAGTGCCGTGCACACATGAGTGTTTCCTGTTTACACGGCAGCCTCTGTCATAGGAAGTCCCGTCTCCGGAGCTGCCATTGGACGACTGTTCTGTCTATCAAAGGAGGCGGGACTTTCTATTTAAGAGGCCGCCGTGTAAACAGGAGATTCTCCTGTATGTAATCTTTGGCGCTCGTTCTGCCCCTCTAAGGCTGCATTCCTGGCAATGTTTGGCGCTGCATTCCTGGCAATGGTGGGCGCTGCATTCCTGGCAATGGTGGGCGCTGCATTCCTGACAATGGTGGGTGTTGAATTCCTGGAAATTGTGGGTATGCAGATGGGCACTGCCCCTTATTTTGCTTCACAGTTCTTTATTTAAAATTTTACGTTTTTTTCCTGAAACTTACCTCTTAAAGTTTGGCTCACATTAAGACCCTCCTACTGACCACACCCACTATTTGATGTGATTTGGGGGGTGTGTGTGGGTAGAGGGGTTGTAGTTGAGTTCCACCACCTATTGTTTGAAGGGAAAAAATGCTGTGTGTGTGTGTGTGTATATATATATATATATATATGTATAATATATATATATGGCATTTATTGTACAGTAATCTGTAGATAGATATTGGATATTAGTTCTGATGGGGCAAGGATTACCATTATACTTCCCAAATACATTGAAACTTTCATAGCTGAGCCTAAAATAGAGTATGAGCGTGCTTACCCAACTCCTTCATAGCATCTAGCTGTTCCCAATGCTACAAGTGCTCTTCAATGTGTGTATTGTGTTGTCTACAGGTGATGCAAGAAACGGAAGGTTTCCTAAATCAGGTCCTAAGTCAGGTTGCAGAAAAGTTACAGTTGTGGAGAGTTAGCGTGAGGAAGATGAAGCACATCTACCAGATCTTGAACATGTGCAGCGTGCGAGAGCGATGTCTTATCGGAGAGGTCTGGTGTCCTGTGGGCGATCTTCCTCCTCTGCAGGCGGCGCTGGCCCGAGCTTCGGTAAGATACTTTGGAAATGCAGTTGGAATGATACAGTTTATACAGTGACGTGTCCTGATGATGTTTGTATGGTCAACGTTTGGCTTCTTCAGGACCCAGACATATTGTTGATGACCTAAAATGACCTAAAATGATGAGCCTTTCCATGCAGAAGAAAGTGGAAAAATATTACTGGATCTGTTGGGTTAATTTTATTGTATTTTTTATTAAAGGGCCAATTTTTTTAGGGGTCTGGAGGTCCCCAGGGGCCCAGAGATCCCCAGGCCCCCGGATGACGACCCCCCTTTTTTTTATAAAAAGAATATATTTTTCTATATATATTTTTTTATATATATCTATCTATATATTTAATGTTATTATTATTATAGGGCCCAGAGGTCCCATAGTTACGCTGGACGCATTCGGCGTTCCTATTTTAAATATGCAAACGAGTAAGATATGCAGATTCACGAACGTAGAGGCTTACGTGCGGTGTAAAGTTACCCCTCATATAGCAGGCACAGGTAATGCAAGGGTATGGGCCAGGGAACGACGCCGTCAAATTTTACGTAGTGTACGCCGTTTACGCAGAACTACGTGAATAGGGCTGGGCGTAGGTTACGTTTACGTCGTAGGCATTGAGCCGTTGAATCTTAAGGAGTATATGCAACGTTATTTTGCGCATTTGCCGTTTGATCGCCCATTCATTTGCATGGGGTCACGCCTAATTTAAAAAAAATCACGCCCACCACCTTCCTACTTTGATTTAGGCGGGCTTACGCCGGGAAATTTACGTTGCGCCGCCGCAACTTACGGAGTAAGTGCTTTGTGAATACTGCACTTGCCTCTCTGTTACGCCGGCGTAGTGTATATGAGATGCGCAACTCCGCCATAAATATACGCCGCCCTACGTGAATCTGGCCCATTATGTTTGTCACTTTGGTTACAGGATCTGTTACAAGCTGGTTGGTTAATTACAGGCGAACAGTATCAACAAGGATGGGCATGTGCTCCTATGAGAACTAAACAAGAAACAATAAAGGGTAGAAAGTAATGTAGAGTATGTTACATGGTGATTGTAATTGGTGCCTTGGCAATGGGGATGTTAAAGGTTCAGAGCTCACAATAAGGGGCATGATACCGGGTAGTGGTCGGTCAAGTGAATTTGGTGTGATGGAGGAAAGGGTAGGGAGAGAGAAGAAAGGGGGCCCCAGGGAACGTCGGCCGGTCCAATGTCTACCAATCCCTTCCCTTTCTACATTATACTCTGAAAATGACATTTTGGAAGCTGTGCAAATTTAGCGTCCTGTAGCTTTTTACTTTGGGACAGTGCTGACCACACTTGGCAAACATGGCCAGTGACCACCATGGATCGAAACGGAGAGCTTTCTAGCCAGATGTTTTACATTGTTTTCTTTTTAAATCATTATTGTTCTATCCATGCGTTTCTTCCAGGAGAACGGTGGAGGGGGCGGAGAATCCTTCTGTCACCGTATCCATTGTCCTGTCGGCCCACCCACTTTAATCCGCACCAACAAGTTCACCTCAGGATTTCAAGGGATTGTGGATGCTTATGGTGTAGCAAGTTACCAAGAAGTAAACCCAGGTATGTTTTTTATTTTTTATGGTTATTTTATACTTTTAACTGTTATTTCGCAAGTCCTCTTCCAGGACCGCACAGATTCTCAGTGCGGTCGTGGAAGATTCCTAGAAATTGAGTTGCCAGGTAACTAACTCTGTTCTTATTAAGCTGGAACATATTTTTTAGATTTTTCAAGGGGATTTGGTTTCACGTAGATCTTTATAAAAAAAAATGGACCTTGCATACTATCCGGTTACTATATGTCTTCTGTATTTTTTCTAAGCTCCAGAAGTCCAATTATTAGGCTGGTTTCACACGGGCGATAGGGTCTGCCTGTCAGTTTTTCAGATGAACCTGATCTGACTAGCCATTGTTCTTTATGGAGCGACGAATCTCAGCGGACACCTGCCAGCATATAATCCGATCCTGTCTGCCAAAAAAAGCCAGATGGGGGATCCATTCCTCTCCCATCACTCATCCACCCGGCGGATCGGATGACAGATGGTAACAGGTGGTCCTTTTCCATCTGACCACCCCATAGAGAACAGCGGGCTGCGTCTGTGTCCACTCTGCATAGCGGAGTGGACATGGCCCTGTCATACACTTGCTCAGTGGGGATCAGTGGAGAGATCCCCCCACTAAGAAGGCGGTTTCGCTTTACGGAGTCGGCCCCATGTTTAAGGGTAACAACAAAATCTGGGGAATGCCCAGGGAAAAACCAGGCCTACTTACTGACTAGCCTGCAGAACAACCAATTAACCTATCTAACAGTATGCGTTAAAAACAGGGGTTTTATCCGCACGCATTTGCAAACGCATGCGTGAGCCGCAGAGCCGCGCCAAGGCATTCTGTAATCTGTGGTCCCAACACTAAACAATGAGTGTCCCCACAGTGGAGGCACATGAATTCTAATGGATAGATAAGAGGAGCCACCCCTCCTTAAAGGTGCAGGAGCACACCAAACGCCCAGCATGTAGCACAATGGCTGCAAAAGTGTTGGTGTGTGTTGCTGGACCACAGGTGAAACATAAACATGTCCACCGCCCCCATCTATTGCTGGCCATAGCAGTAAATAGCATTGGAAGGCTAAAGCAGGTAACAACAAAACCTGGGAATGCCCAGGGAAAAACCAAGCCTGCAGAACAACCAATTAACCTGTCTAACAGTATACGTTAAAAACAGGGGTTTTATCCGCACGCATTTGCAAACGCATGCGTGAGCCGCAGAGCCGCGCCAAGGCACCCTGTAATCTGTGGTCCTAACACTAAACAGTGAGTGTCCTCACAATGGAGGCACATGCATTCTAATGGATGGATGAGGGCAGGTGGACTGAAGGCGAGCCACCCCTTCAGTTTAAGGGGCCTTAGACTTAAAAGTGAACAGGTCTTGAATGACATTATTTAATTAACCTTGTATAATGTTCGGTCACACGCGATGCCTGAAGAAGATTCCTCTGGCTAACTTCAGTGGGGCTCAAGGCTTATTGCCCCTGAGGTTTTCTTTGCCAATGTTGACTTTACAAAACATTGCACACATCTGCCCCCCACAATGCAGATGGCTCTCGTTAGATCAGGAAGATATTGCATTGTGGGATGTGGCCACTTAAGTAGAATGCTACATTTTAGATGCTGGTTATGTAACTTTATTTTTATTTTATTAATTCCACTCTTTTTGTGTTTAATTGCAGCTCTTTATACGATCATAACGTTCCCATTTCTCTTTGCCGTTATGTTTGGTGACGTTGGCCACGGGCTCCTCATGTTTCTGTTTGCTCTTTGGCTAGTTCTTGGAGAGAACGATCCAAAGCTGAAAAATTCTGACAATGAGGTGAGAGGCTGCAACATATAGAATGGATGGTGACTAGTATAAGAGAAATCTGGTTGTCTGTTCCATTAATTCATTATTTTTTTTGTGTCTGGCCAGATCTTCTCTATGTGCTTTGGAGGCCGGTATCTAGTTCTGCTCATGGGACTGTTATCCATTTACACAGGTTTTGTGTATAACGAATGTTTCAGCCGGGCAACCACCATTTTTGATTCAGGGTGGAGCGTTGCAGCAATGGCAAGAGCGAAGAACTGGACGTGAGTGAAGCAATCGGTTCCCTTTGTAGTGTAGGTAAATATATGAATGTGGTGATTGTATACATCTAGTTCTAACAATTCAATTTCTCTATTTAGGAGTGAAAGCTTGACCAACAATTTCGTTCCTCCACCACTGGACCCCAATATAACCGATGTCTTCACCAATGTCTATCCATTCGGCATTGATCCGGTAGGGTCTATTGTTACATTATGCTGCCTATTTTTTCCCTTGTGGTGGTATTACTATGTTAAATGAACTTCTACTATGTGATGTTACAACTGATTGATTGAGAGATTATATATATATATATATATATATATATTATCAATATCATCATCTATCTCCTATCTCTCTGTTACTGATTAAAATTTACGTGTTTGATTAATCTTTTTATTTTTAAATCGACTAATTTCTATTAATTATAACGCCTATACATTTTTCGGATCACCACCATATATAGTCTCCACTGTAATATCCACAGACGTCTCCCCCCACTGTAATATCCACAGACGTCTCCCCCCACTGTAATATCCACAGACGTCTCCCCCCACTGTAATATCCACAGACGTCTCCCCCCACTGTAATATCCACAGACGTCTCCCCCCACTGTAATATCCACAGACGTCTCCCCCCCCACTGTAATATACACAGACGTCTCCAACTGTAAAGGAAGATTAGTGATTCCTTAGTCTTACCAGAGAAGCTGGCCGAACACGAGCAGTTGAGGCTGGGTGATGACGTCAGCGCACCGCTCTAGGCTCACCTAGGCCGCCGCCGGGTAGACCAAGATGGCCGCCGCTCCGAAGCCGCAGCCTTTCCTATGGCCGAGGCAGCAGCGGAGCTCCGCGGATCACTTGGTGTGCCGATCCGGAAATGGTGATCCATTTGGATCACGGATCATTTACGATCTGTTGCACCACTAGCACTGATCAAAAAATGAATGATTAATCAAGGAATATAAATATATATAGGTATGTGTATGTGTGTGTGTGTGTATTTTGTACAGAATGACATTGACGGGTCCTGGGCAGGAGGATATAGTTCCTTTTAACTATCTGGGTTATGGTCTTTTTTTAAAGGAGCGTTGAAGAGACACCATACAGGGTGAGGGATTCGGATGTAGTTCAGTCGGAGAGGATTGATTCACAGTACTCTCTGGATTGTAAAGTCCTCCTTTTTGGGACTCATGCCACGTACACACAATGATTTTTCGGCATGAAAAAAACATAGTTTTTGAAAAACGTCATTTAAAATGATCGTGTGTGGGCTACACATCATTTTTCAGGTTCTGAAAAAAAAAAAAAAAAAAAATTCGAACACGCTGCATTTTTTAACGTAGTTTTAAACTGTCGTTTTTTGGGTTGCAAAAAATGATCGTGTGTGGGCTAAAACGATGTTTTAAACCCGCGCATGCTCAGAAGCTATGAGACGGAAGCACTCGTTCTGGTAAAACTACCGTTCATAATGGAGTAAGCACATTCATCACGTTATAACAGACAGAAAAGCACAAATCGTCTTTTGCTAACAAGGAATCAGCTAAAGCAGCCCAAAGGCGAATGGAACTTCCCTTTAGAGTGCTGACTGAAAGGAAGTGAGCACTCAGTGTGAACTTCCTGTCAGTCCCGCCGGGAACAGGAAACTGAATCTCCTGTACCACACGTGGTACCCGTCCGGACTGACAGGACTCCAGGAAGAAAGGAAGAGGAGCTCGGCCATGCTACAGCCTGGGAAGGGGAAGTTGGGGGCCCCAGGCCAGCTCGGGGCCCCAAGCAATTGTTTTGCCTGTCCTGTAGCGACGGGCCTGATGGTACCCACTCACAACCAATAATTTGGCAGCGGAGGGGGGTGGGGGGGGGAACAAACAAGTGGAGCTTCCCCTTTTTTGGGTGGAGCTCTGCTTTAATGTGCAAGTTTTGTATTCCCTTGGCTGTTTGCCCCCACCCTGTAGCGGGCTTTCTCTGCTTGCTCTGTCTGCCGCCACCATCTTCTCCCTGATTTTTTATTTTATTTTTGGTTCCCATCGCTTATACAATTACTATCAGGTTGCAATAAATAACTTAAAATATGAAAATGAACTAGTTTCCCTTTTTTAAAATGTTATAGTAATCTACAATATATGTGACTTGGTCCTATATGCAAATTAAAATGTAATTGTATTTTTTTTTTATTCCAGATATGGAGCTTGTCCTCCAATCGCCTCACATTCCTGAACTCCTTCAAAATGAAAATGTCTGTTATTATAGGCGTCATTCATATGTCCTTTGGAGTGTTTCTGGGCATCTTTAACTTTGTGTAAGTACCATTACAACATTCAGCGTTGTCTAGCTGAACTTCATGCAAACCGCAAAATACACAGATTATTCACCTGCTGTCCAGGGTAATTTTTTTCTAATTTGCATGTGTAGCGCTACCCCTGAAGGAGCCGTTGGTTAAATACTGGGATTGGCACACCAAGTTACCCTGGTGATGTCTAGGGGTGAAATACCAGTGGCGGAGCAATGAGCGAATGTCCAGACAGTCAATAAAGTTTCCTTCAATGCCTTTTTTTATTTGGCAGCCAACAAGGCAAACATCATCTTCAGTTTAAGGAAAGGAAAGCTGATGAAGAAAGGATAAGAGAACCTTGTGGTATCAGGCCTGGATGTGAACAGGGCAGGCCTGCCCTCGACAAAAGCAATAGTTGAACTCGTTTCCACTCCCGAGTGGAGTGTGTAAAGTGCCCACGGCAGGTTCCCCACACTAACCTGGCAGCTGAGGTGTCACTTCGGATCGCTGAGAGGAACAGATCTCTCTATCTCCGATCTGGCTCTAAGGCCCTTGTAACCGGCCAATTGCTTCAGTAAGTTGGATGGGCGAGCGGAGCGAATCCTCCCAGTAAATCTCATTTAGCATAGGTCACCGGGTGACAGCAAAGTGTACCTGTCGGCATCCTGGTCACCAGATCCCCGATTGGTTCGTTCAAGCCCTGTTGGACAACCTGCCTCCGGGTCCTCCTCAAGCCGACCCCCCCAATAGTACGGCACCCAGCCTGGGATCTCCTCAAAAGAACTGGGAACCCAGTAGAGTACTGGGGTCCCCTTTGACTTCCGGTTGAGGTCCAGCATAGCCTGTGGATTTGGCCAGGTGGGCCACGCTGGCGGGGTGCATGGATGCGCGCACCCTGAAGGTGGATGCCGCACCTAGAACCGCAGAACTGCCTTGAGCACATGACACCTGTCACAGATATATCCCTCCCCAGCATGCCCAGCGAGGGAAAACTCTTCCAATTGGCTGCTGGGGAAAGCTTGCTCTGTCAGAACCCCCTCTGCCGCCAACTGCGGACCGGAGATGATACCACGTCCCCAGAATGCAGACTGGCCCAGAGGACACTTCTGAAATAACAGGCCTCCAATTGGCTGCTGGGGAAATCTTGCTCTGTCAGAACCCCCTCTCCTGTCACCTGCGGACCAGAGATGATACCACATCCCCAGAATGCAGACTGGCCCAGAGGACACCTCTGAAATAACAGGCCTCCAATTGGCTGCTGGGGAAATCTTGCTCTGTCAGAACCCCCTCTCCTGTCACCTGCGGACCAGAGATGATACCACATCCCCAGAATGCAGACTGGCCCAGAGGACACCTCTGAAATAACAGGCCTCCAATTGGCTGCTGGGGAAATCTTGCTCTGTCAGAACCCCCTCTCCTGTCACCTGCGGACCAGAGATGATACCACATCCCCAGAATGCAGACTGGCCCAGAGGACACTTCTGAAATAACAGGGGTCACCATCCTGAACAATTGTGTGAATGGGAGCAAGGTAACTCTCCCATTCTTGCTAAATTTAGACTAGTGCCGGCACTGAAAGTAAAGGGGGCGCTACACATGTATGCACAGTTGGGGGGTGCTTTTTATTTTTTTTTATTTTTTTAACTGTATTACTATTACAAGAGGCTAACCATCCACGATGTAAAAACTTGGGCCAGGGGACAGGTCCTCTTTATGGAGACATCAGGGGTCTATTAGACCCCCAATGACTCCCCCCTACCCTCCAAAGCGACTTCAACAGATCAAATGACCAATTTGAAACTGGGAAGTAATGATTTTCTTTTTCGGCTTTAATGGTGACAAATGAGATGGAGGAACAGATGTGTTTGTAAAGCCTTAGTGTGAAGTTGTACTGGCCGTTTACCTGGAGGAATGGGGAGAGCCTGGGAACCACCACAGCTGGCGGGTGGCCATTCCCAACATTATAAAAGTGATTGGGTGGCTGTAAAGCCGCCTGGATCACTTTTACTAAACGGCTAATTGCTGGGTGTGTTTTTTACATAGCAATTGTATTTTGGTTCATCCAGACCTGAGATTTACACAATACTGATGGGGCAAATCACCAAATTTTTTCTCTGCTGCAGTAAAATCTGAAGTGTAATGTGCGCATATAACCACTTCCTTGGTTTCTCCTCACTCCCTTAACAATATGCAATTTTTCAAATCCTTTTTTTCTAGAAATATAGGATCTCTTTTGAGACCCATTGGTGTCATCACTGGGTGTTTTTGTTGGGGTGTTGCTTCTCTTCCTGGCCGAACTGGAGACGGGTTCTGAAACCCGTCCTAAGACTCCTGGCCAATCTGGTTTTAGGAGCTGCTTCATGATTGGCCGGGAGGAGAATCAGGAAGACCATAGCGAATAATGTGTTCTTGTCACACACAAAAAAAAAAAAATCCCATTGGAATCCATGCGTCCAAAGCCCTTGGGGGCCAGGCGCATGGATCGGGGTGGGGGTGGCGCCACTAATGTAGCAGCCACCACGGTGTTTAACCGCTTGCACAGCTAAAGTCTGCACCACCTAACGGCCAGCAGGGACATCTAAAGGGACTTCAGATGTTCCATCTTTTAACATTTTGGGAAGAAGAACAAAAATGATGGCAGCGAGGCGATAGCTATTCGAGGTAGTCCAATGACCATATGGATCAGGGAGAAAGGAGGATGATGATGGCTAAAGCACTTTCATATGGTTTATTGTGGCAAAGCACATTTACAGGGAATTGAGAGTAATCATTTTCAAGGGGAGAAAAAACTTGCTACAAACAAGGTAAGGCTTCAGTTCAGCTTTAACCACTTAATCCCCGGACCAAACTGTAGCTAAAGGACCAGGCCCTTTTTGCAAATTGGCACTGCGTCGCTTTAACTGACAATTGCGCGGTCGTGCGACGTGGCTCCAAAACAAAATTGGCGTCCTTTTTTCCCAACAAATAGAGCTTTCTTTTGGTGGTATTTGATCACCTCTGCGTTTTTTTTTTTTTTTGCGCTATGAACAAAAATAGAGCGACAATTTTGAAAAAAATGCAATATTTTTTTACTTTTGCTATAATAAATATCCCCCAAAAATATATAAAAACATATTTTTTAGGTCTATACGTATTCTTCTACCTATTTTTGGTAAAGAAAATCGCAATAAGCGTTTATCGATTGGTTTGCGCAAAATGTATAGCGTTTACAAAATAGGGGATAGTTTTATTGCATTTTTTTTTTTTTTTTTTTTTACTACTAATGGCGCCGATCAGCGTTTTTTTATTTTATTTTTTTTCCTGACTGCGACATTATGGCGGACACTTCAGACAATTTTGACACATTTTTGGGACAATTGTCATTTTCACAGCAAAAAATGCATTTAACCACTTGCTTACTAGTGATGAGCGGAATACGCCATATTCGATTTCGCAATAATTCGCGAATATATAGAAGAATATTCGTGAATATTCGTTAATATCGAATATTCGTGATATTTTATCAAAAAAAAAAATTGCGAAATTTCGCTAGTGCGAATGCGAAATTGATTGCGAAATTCTCGTCAACACGCGAAAACGGAGATCATTTCCTGGATTACTAAACTAATAGGCACTAAACACTAACTCTACACACAAACTTATATGACTAAACTAAAGCTAATTTTTATTTTTTGTATACACAAAACACAGAAGGGCAGAGAACGCATTCGCGAATATTCGCATTGCGAATATTCGGCAACATAAAAGGATCGCCTCAGCTACTCGGCCCAGGGTCTCTAATCATACCAGCAATGCTTTTAGACGTCGATGGAGATCACTAGGATGTGATCTGTTTTGAAAATAAATTAGAAAAAATATGAATATTCGCAATAGCGAATATTCACTGCGATATTCGATTTATTCGCGAATACTCGAATATGCAATATTCGTTACGAATATTCGCAATGCGAATATTCGTGAGCAACACTATTGCTTACTGGGCACATAAACCCCCTTCGTGCCCAGGCGAAATTTCAGCTTCCGGCACTGCGTCGCTTTAACTGACATTTGCACGGTCGTGCGACGTGGCTCCCAAACATAATTGACGTCCTTTTTTCCCCACAAATAGAGCTTTCTTTTGGTCTTTTATTTCTTGCGCTATAAACAAAAAAAGAGCGACAATTTAAAAAAAATATATATTTTTTTTTTACTTGTTGCTATAATAAATATCCCAATTTTTATTTATTTTTTTAAAACATTTTTTTTTCTCAGTTAAGGCCGATACGTATTCTTCTTCGTATTTTTGTGAAAAAAAAATCGCAATAAGCAACTGGTTTGCACGAAAGTTATAGCGCCTACAAAATAGGGGACAGAATTATGTTTTTTTATTTTTTTTACTATTTATTTTTTTACTAGTAATAGCGGTGATCTGCGATTTTTATCGGGACTGCGACATTACGGCGGACACATCGTACACTTTTGACACATTTTTGGGACGATTCACATTTATACAGCGACCAGTGCTATAAATATGCACTGATTACTGTATAAATGTGACTGGCATTGAAGGGGTTAACACTAGGGGGTGAGGAAGGGGTTAAATGTATTCCCTGGGTGTGTTCTAACTGTGTAGGAGGGGACTGACTGGGGGAGGTGACCGATGCTGTGTCCCTATGTACAAGGGACACCGCATCTGTCTCCTCTCCCTGACAGTTTACACACACAGATCCACGTCCCTGCTGTCACCGCCGATCGCGCGCACCCGGCGGACATCGCGGCCGCCAGGCACACGCATCGGCTCCTCAGCGATGCGCCGTGTTTTATTTACGAAAGGCAAATCCACTTTGCACTTGAAATTGCACTGAAAGTACACTTGGAAGTGCAGTCTCTGTACATCCGAGGGGTAGATCTGAAATGAGGGGAAGCTCTGCTGATTTTATCATTCAATCATGTGCAAGCTAAAATGCTGTTTTTTATATTCCTTGCATGTCCCCCTCAGATTTACTGTGACTGCACCTCCAAGTGCATTTTTCAGTGCAATTTCAAGTGCACTTGTAGTCTGCACCTGTTGTGCAAAGTGGATTTGCCTTTTAGTAAAGTGTCACTTTCGTCCAAAGAGCGTTGGCCAGGAACTTGTCTTGCATACAAACGGCACACAATTGTCAGCCAACAAACGCGAACGTATTGACGTTTTTCAGCTCTTGCGCGCCACCCTTTGTGCACCTTCTGCTAATGTTTTGTTTGGTGAGTATTGATTCGGAGCATGCGTGTTTGTACTTTGGACTTTTGCCTGTACACATGATCGGAAAATCTCAAAACAGACTGTTGCCCCTGGAAAATTTTCAATATTTGTCCGTGGAAAATCCGCTTATTGAAAACGCACGCCAGTGTTATACTCACAAAATAGAAAATAATATCAAGCTTGTCATGTATATTGTTGTATTGATGTCTTTGTCTTGCAGTCACTTCAAGCAGAAGTACCGCATCCTCCTGGTGTCTATCCCAGAGCTGCTCTTCCTGCTGTGCCTCTTCGGATATCTGGTGTTCATGATTTTCTACAAGTGGTTTGCATTTGACGCCAGTCAAGCTCAGTCGGCTCCAAGCCTGCTCATTCATTTCATTGACATGTTCCTTTTCACCAAGAACAAGGGCAACATAAACCTCTTTGCGGGGCAGGTGAGCTTCACCCGGCCATTTCTACAAATTCTCCATCAGCAGTGTTTTTTCACAATTCGCATTTTCTAAATGTATGTCCTTTCATGCTGCGTCGTTTTTATAATATGAATCCGGTCACTTACTATCTTGCAATCCGCCGCCGCTCCGCATAGTTATTCAAAAAAGATAGGGCCAGATCCACAAAGCCCGTCCTATCTTTCTGCCGGCGTAGTGTATCTTGTTTACGCTACGCCGCCGTACGCTAGGAAGGCACGTTCCGTATCCACAAAGGACTTGCGTCCTAAGTTACGGCGGCGTAGCGTAAATGGGCCGGCGTAATTCAAATGGGGAAGAGGTGGGCATGTTTTATTTAAATCAATCGTGACCCGACGTAAATTGCGTTTTTAAAACTGCGCATGCGCCGGCCGTGGACATGTCCCAGTGCGCATGCTCCAAATCACGTCGCAAAAACTTCAATGAAAACAACGTGAACGTAATTCACGCAAATCCCTATTTGCAAACGGTTTACGCAAACATGAACAACGGAAAATTCGATGCCGGCCCGACGTCCATACTTAACATTACGTACACCTCTATAGAGCAGGGGTAACTTTACGCCGAACCTAAGCTTACGCAAACGACGTAAAAACACTGCGCCGGTCGTACGTACGTTCGTGGATCGGCGAATCTAGCTCATTTGCATATTCGACGTGGAAAATATACGGAAGCGCCCCTAGCATCCAGCGTTAATAGGAAACTTTAAGACGACGGCGTATCTACGCAAAAAAAGGCGTATCTTGTTTTGTAGATACAAAACAATGATACGCCGGCGCAGATTTGAAATTACGGCGGCGGATCTGGAGATACGCCGCCGTAATTGTTTGTGGATCTGGCCCAAAGTTAATAAAACTAGGTCCACACGGTTGTCATTTTGCTTGTGGGCATTGTGAAGCCCACAAGCACTTCCTGGAAGTCTTGGATGGGGAGTGATAATTGGACAGCGCACTGCATCCTGGGAAAAGATGACACACATTTCCCAGAAGCATTAGAGGGAGATGATGTCAGAATCCTAGGTGATTCCAAAGGCAGATTTCGTGGGACTGCATAGCAACAGGCATTTCCAGAGGAGTAAAAAAAAAATTTTTTTTTTTCTTTTTTAGGTCTAATGAGCACAATAATAAAAAAAAATTTGGGGTGGAAACTCCACTTAAAGTTTTTGCGGTTGTATTCGATATGTGCAAAGAGAGATCACACAAATATTAAGTATAACATTTAATAAAAGTAATGACGGATACAGATGATGATAGAAAATAGAACAAGAATACTAAAAGGGGTTGTAAAAGAATTCATTTTTTTCCCTAAATATCTTCCTTTACCTTAGTGCAGTCCTCCTTCACTTACCTCATCCTTCCATTTTGCTTTTAAATGTCCTTATTTCTTCTGAGAAATCCTCACTTCCTGTTCTTCTGTCTGCAACTCTACACAGTAATGCGGGGCTTTCTCCCTGGTGTGGAGTGTCGTGCTCGCCCCCTACCTTGGACTACAGGAGAGTCAGGACACCTACTAACACACAGCTCCTTTATCTGCAACGTAGAGAGCGTCCTGACTCTCCTGTAGTACAAGGGAGGGGGAGCTTGACACTCCACACCAGAGAGAAAGCCTTGCATTACTGTGTGGAGTTGCAGACAGGAGGACAGGAAGTGAGGATTTCTCAGAAGAAATAAGGACATTTTTAAAAGCAAAATGGAAGGATGAGGTAAGTGAAAGAGGACTGCACTTAGATAAAGGAAGATATTTAGGGAAAAGATTTGTACCTTTATAACCCCTTTAAACACACCTTGATCTTTAACACTTCATATTCTCCATTTATTGCACTGTCCCTTAAAACTTGGTACCCTTTATTAATAATGAATACCCTTTAATTATCATTTGGATAGATGCTGTCCCCCCACCCCTCTCCCCCCCCACATTTTAATGGATATCTAGAAACTGTGGACCAGTTTAAACATTCTGGGCCAGATTCTCAAAAGAATTACGCCAATGTATCTACAGATCCACCGGCGTAATTCGAATATCCCACCGGCGTATCTTTGTTTTGTATTCACAAAACAAGATACGCCGGAATTACGCTAGGAACCGACTGGCGTAAGTCACTTACACCGTCGGATCCTAAATGCAATAATACGCTGGCCGCTAGGTGGCGTTTACGTCGATTTCTGCGCCGAATATGCAAACGAGTCGATACGCCGATTCCCGAATGTTTTTGCGCCGACGTAGTTTGCGTACACGTAAGGTTACCCCTGCTATAAGGAGGGGTAACCTTGCGTAGGTCCAGTGTACAACATGTTAAGTGGACGTCGGGACAGCGTTGTGTTTTTTCCGTAACTCGTCGCTAATTGGCCTATACGTTAATTACGTTGCCGTTGTAATCGCTGTATTTGCGGCGTACGATGGAGCACGCGCAGTGGCCTACGTTTAAGGCCGGCACATGCGCAGTTTGTTCGGCGCGGGGGAACGCTTAATTTAAATACAGCACGCCCCCCTCCTTCCCTATTTGAACTAGGCGGCCTTACGCCGCCCCCTTTACGCTACGCCGACGCAAATTACGGAGCAAGTGCTTTGAGAATACGGCACTTGCCTGTAAAAAAAAAATGCGTAGGCGTAGCGTAAATGGGATACGCCGCAAATACGCAATTTTTTGAGAATCTGGCCCTCTCTTTACAAGTAGAATTTTTCTTCTTTTGCTATTCTTTCCTTTCTTTCATTGCAATGTATAATGATGAATAAGAGATGCACTTTGAAAATTCCATAATGTTGCCATCACACAAAAGGCTAGTCCAGTGCAACTTACAGGATTTCCATATAACTCTTGTGTTCTTCTGTAGGACGTTGTACAAAAGACTCTAGTGATTGTTGCTGTGGCGTGTGTTCCAATTCTGCTCTTTGGGGATCCCATGTACCAGTACTTCCAGCACCGTAGGAAAAAAAGAACAAGACAAACTATTGGACGGGTAAGACACTAACCATTTGAGTAGAAATTCTTCCCCGTCAGAAGGTGCCGCCCTGGATCCCTCCTGAAGAACAAGCGGCCCAGCAGCTTTGTCCCCCCCCCACCGACTTCACCCAAGTTGCTTTACTTCATTCCTTTGTGCCCGCCGATCAGCCATAACTTTTTACACCCACCTAATTTTCAGTGGGTCCCGCTTTTGCTGTCAAAACACCTCCAACCCCTCTAGGCATGGACTTCCGAAGGTATGCTGTGGGATCTGGCACCAAGCTGTTAGTAGCAAATTCTTTAACCACTTAAAGGGACACTAAAGTCAGGGATTTAAAAAAAAAAAAATAACAAACATGTGATACTTACCTTCACTGTGCAGTTCGTTTTGCACAGAGTGGCCCGGAAACCTGTCTTCTGGGGTCCCTCGGCGGCTGTCTGGGCTCCTCCTCGCAAAAGCTTTCCTTCTTCATGCGAGGGCGCTCGCATGGAGGAAAGCTTTTGCGAGCGCGCTCCCGTGATACAGCGGCGGCCATAGCCGCCGACTGTATCACTCGGCTCCGCCCCCCAGCGCGACGCGTCATCCGCCCTGATTGACAGCAGCGCTAGCCAATGGCTGCGCTGCTATCAATCCGCCCAGCCTAGCCAATCAACGGCCAGGCTGGGAACCGAAGAGGACGAGGTGGACGCGCCCGGGAGATTCGAACGGTCAGGTAAGTACAACGGGGGCTCGGGGGGGGCCGGTGCTGCTGGATGTTTTTTTACCTTCATGCATAGGATGCATGAAGGTAAAAAAACTTGTACCTTTACAACCACTTAAGACCCGGACCTTTAGGCAGCTAAAGGACCCAGCCAGTTTTTGCGATTCGGCACTGCGTCGCTTTAACTGACAATTGCGCGGTCGCGCGACGTGGCTCCCTAACAAAATTGGCGTCCTTTTCCCCCCAGAAATAGAGCTTTCTTTTGGTGGTATTTGATCACCTCTGCGGGTTTTATTTTTTGCGCTATAAACAAAAATAGAGCGACAATTTAAAAAAAAAAATCAAAATTTTTTACTTTTTGCTACAATAAATATCCCCCAAAAATATCTAAAAACATTTTTTTTCCCCTCAGTTTAGGCTGATACGTATTCTTCTACATATTTTTGGTAAAAAAAATTGCAATAAGCGTTTATCGATTGGTTTTCGCAAAATTTATAGCGTTTACAAAATAGGGGATAGTTTTATTGCATTTTTATAATTTTTTTTTTTTTTACTACTAATGGCAGCGATCAGCATTTTTTTTCATGACTGCGACATTATAGCGGACACTTCGGACAATTTTGACACATTTTTGGGACCATTGTCATTTTCACAGCAAAAAATGCATTAAAAATGCACTGATTACTGTGAAAATGCCAATTGCAGTTTGGGAGTTAACCATAAGGGGGCGCTGAAGGGGTTAAGTGTGACCTCATCTGTGTTTCTAACTGTAGGGGGGTGTGGCTGTAGGTGTGACATCTTTGATTGTGTTTCCCTATTAAAGGGAACACACAATCAATGACAGCGCCACAGTGAAGAACGGGGAAGGTGTGTTTACACACAGCTCTTCCTGTTCTTCAGCTCTGCGGACCGATCGCGGGACTCGGCTGGGTACTTAGAGGACGTACCTGTACATGCTTGGGCCCAGCCGTGCCATTCTGCCGACGTATATCTGCAGGAGGTGGTCCTTAAAGCGGATGGTTCACCAGAAAAAAATATTAAAAGCCAGCAGCAACAAATACTGCAGCTGCTGACTTTTAATATTAGGACACTTACCTGTCCTGGAGTCCAGCGGCGTCCGCAGCAGAGGACGAGCGATCGCTCGTCACCCTGCTGCTCCCCCCTCCATCCACGGTGAGGGAACCAGGAAGTGAAGCGCTGCGGCTTCACTGCCCGGTTCCCTACGGCGCATGCGCGAGTCGCGCTGCGCCCGCCGATTGGCTCCCGCTGTGTGCTGGGAGCCGAGAGTTCCCAGCACACAACGGGGGGGCGACGGGATGTCGCCAAAAAACCCGACTTTTGCCCGAGACTGCGGGCCGGAAGTGGTTGCAGATACCTGTCTTTAGACAGGTATCTGCACCCCCCTCCCCCCTGAAAGGTGTCAATTGTGACACTGGAGGGGGGGAGGGTTCCGATCAGCGGATCTTCACTTTAGGGTGGAGATCCGCTTTAAGTGGTTAAAGTGGATGTAAACCTTCCATACAGCCTCAGATGGTACACAGAGATGAACCAAATCTCTCTACGTAGGTTTTAAATCTATATCTGCTGTGTTCACATTTACATACTATTTAGAAAGTTCAGATTCTGTTAGGAAATGTTCTATTCCTATTTAAAGCGGAGCTCCACCCGCAGTTTTTTTTTTTTTCAAAGTCGGCAGCTACTAACAGTGTAGCTGCTGACTTTGAATAAGGACACTTACCTGTCCTAGGCGCCCGCGCTGACGGCCCCCGCCGATGCCGATCCTCGATCCCGGCACCGCCATCCACAGTCAGGGAAACAGGCAGCGAAGCCATGCGGCTTCACTGCCCGTTTCCTACTGCGCATGTGCGAGCGACGCGGCGCTTTGTGAATGGTCCGGCTGCTTTCTGGGATACACACAGTTCGCAGAATGCAGCGCGGCCCATTCACAAGAAGACACCGAGAAGAGGAGGAGGAAGAAAACAGCACCGCGGATCATGAGGGCAGATTCGGGACTTCTGCATAGCAACAGCCTATTTAGGGTGAGAATTTTTTTATTTTCTTTTATTCCATTTAATTTTTATTTATTTTTTTCAGATTTAAAAAAAAAATTAAAATATCAGGGTGGAGCTCCGCTTTAACAGAGTGTGATGTCTAGGCATATAGCGAAAATTGCTGATTGGAGGAAAGGCACACATACCCTCTCCACATAGACAGAGACTCTCAGAGGCGTTTTGTAACAGGGCCAGCTGCCTGCTAATCTATTTATAAGTTAAAATCCGTATTTTTTGCTAGAAAATTACTTGGAACCCCCAAACATTATATATCTATTGTAATGTTGGGGGTTATTAACTCTCGTGGTATAAGCGTTTCAGTGATCCACGCCAGTCCGGAACTATGTTTTAAGGGCTTGTTGGCCCAAACATAGGTTTCCCACGCATGGGGTTTTCACTATCCACACAAAAATGATAGCTTCAGCCTCCTGGCTTATATGTGCAAAGCAAAGAAAATACCAAGCCACCTGGCTCTCCTCAGCAGTAGCCCAAACTGCTTAGGCTCCAGCATGGAACCTTCCTGACTCCTGTCGGCAACCTCGCTCAGGTCTCTGGGGTTTCTCACAGTGCAGCCTGCACTCTCCAGCTTATTCCATGCACACCTGCACTCTCTGGGGTTCTCCCTTGCATGCCTGGTCTTCTCGGGAGGGTGGAGCCCAGAATGCTGGTCCTGAATCTCCTATCAGGCCCACACATCTATTTGAAAAGCTGGACCCAGGACTGGGGATTTCATCCCACCCAGATCTCTTTGAAATCCCCGGCTCCAGGTCCCAAAGTGTACTTTATTACAAATTGAGGGAACTGAAATGCCAGTTTCCTCTGAAACCAGTAAATACGCTGGAGCCCCTCAACCCGACCGGTTGAGAACCCTGGGTCACCACCATAGGCGTGCGCACAGGGTGTGCCCAGGCACACCCTAATCACCCCGAGCAGCACAGATTCCCCCCCTACTGCCCTGGCTCCCATCTTTCTCTCTGTGGCGCTGCCAGCTTCCCTCCACTCCTATCGGTTGTTGCTGCTGGAATGTTGTAGGAGTGGGAAAGGTGCCAGTAAATATGTAATTTACTGGCCCCTCCCCTTTCTGAATGAACATCGTGAGTGATTGGTAGTGTGTGTTTGGGCTTTGGGGTGCACACCCTAATGCAATAGGCTGCGCACACCTATGGTCACCACACCCCTGGGGTACCACATTACTACACTATATAGATAGAGATATATTTTTAGCAGAGAATCTAGAGCAGTGGTCTCCAAACATTTTAAGCAAATGGCCAGTTTACTGTCCTTCAAGTTTTAGGGGGCCGGACTGTGGCCAGTAGGTCAGTGGGAGTAAAAAAATAAATCAATTACATAGTGCCGGTAGTCAGTAGGATTTGGAATAGTGCCCCATGATTGGTGTCAGTGGGAGGATTAATACCCAGTCATTGGTGTCCGTGGGAGGAATAGTGCCCCATCATTGGTGTCAGTGGGAGGAATAGTACCCCATCATTGGTGTCAGTGGGAGGAATAGTGCCCCATCATTGGTGTCCGTGGGAGGAATAGTGCCCCATCATTGGTGTCCGTGGGAGGAATAGTGCCCCATCATTGGTGTCCGTGGGAGGAATAGTGCCCCATCATTGGTGTCCGTGGGAGGAATAGTGCCCCATCATTGGTGTCCGTGGGAGGAATAGTGCCCCATCATTGGTGTCCGTGGGAGGAATAGTGCCCCATCATTGGTGTCCGTGGGAGGAATAGTGCCCCATCATTGGTGTCCGTGGGAGGAATAGTGCCCCATCATTGGTGTCCGTGGGAGGAATAGTGCCCCATCATTGGTGTCCGTGGGAGGAATAGTGCCCCATCATTGGTGTCAGTGGGAGGAATAGTGCCCCATCATTGGTGTCAGTGGGAGGAATACTGCCCCATCATTGGTGTCAGTGGGAGAGATAGTATTCCATTATTGGTATCAGTGGGAGGAATAGTACCCCATCATTGGTGTCAGTGGGAGAGATAGTATTGATAGTATTCCATTATTGGTATCAGTGGGAGGAATAGTACCCCATCATTGGTGTCAGTGGGAGAGATAGTATTCCATTATTGGTCTCAGTGGGAGGAATAGAGCCCCATCATTGGTGTCAGTGGGAGAGATAGTATTGATAGTATTCCATTATTGGTATCAGTGGGAGGAATAGAGCCCCATCATTGGTGTCAGTGGGAGAGATAGTATTGATAGTATTCCATTATTGGTATCAGTGGGAGGAATAGAGCCCCATCATTGGTGTCAGTGGGAGAGATAGTATTGATAGTATTCCATTATTGGTATCAGTGGGAGGAATAGAGCCCCATCATTGGTGTCAGTGGGAGAGATAGTATTGATAGTATTCCATTATTGGTATCAGTGGGAGGAATAGAGCCCCATCATTGGTGTCAGTGGGAGAGATAGTATTGATAGTATTCCATTATTGGTATCAGTGGGAGGAATAGTACCCCATCATTGGTGTCAGAGGGAGGAATAGTACCCCATCATTGGTGTGAGTGGGAGAGATAGTATTCCATTATTGGTATCAGTGGGAGGAATGGTACCCCATCGTCCATAAAAGTGGGAGAAATAGTGCTTCATATGTGTAGGAGAAAATCCCCAAGGGCCAGATAAAGGCATGCAAAGGGCCACATTCGGCCCCGGGGACGCAGTTTGGAGACCACTGATCTAGAGAATAAAATGGCGATTGTTGCGATATTTTATGTCACACGGTATTTGTGCGGCGGTGTTTTTAAACGCAACTTTTTGGGAAAAATGTACTTTCATGAATTAAAAAAAAAAATGAAAAAGTAAAGTTAGCCCAATTTTTTTGCATAATGTGAAAGATGATGTTGCGTCGAGTAAATCGATACTAAGCATGTCACGCTTTATAATCGCACGCACTCGTGGAATGGCGACAAACTACGGTACCTAAAAACCCCATAGGTAACGCTTTAAACTTTTTTTTTTTTTTTTTACAGTTACCAGGTTAGAGTTAGATTGTGCGATGATCCCGTGGCTATTGATTTTTCTGTATATTGGGGTTCTTCAAACTACGGCCCTCCAGCTGTTGCGGAACTACAAATCCCATGAGGCATTGTAAAACTCTGACATTCACAAACATTACTAGGGCATGATGGGAATTGTAGTTCCTGAACAACTGAAGGGCCATAGTTTGAGGACCCCTGGTGTATATTGTCTTATGGTTGTGGATAACTGACATATGCCAGTGCTGCTACATTTTTATATAGACATTTGCATCTTTTAGTTATAAAAAGGTTATTTTATTTTTTGTTTTTCAGGGCGTAATAAATAATGGTGAAAGGAGTGGTTTACTGGCGGATGAAGAAAACTACTCCGTTGAGCCCTCAGAACATGGGGAAAAGGGCAAACATGATGATGAAGAGGTAAGTATTTCTAATGGCATTTAAAAGTGTTGTCACAATGGGTAATGGAGTGGCAGGAGGATTTGGAAAGTATTTAACCCCTTCAATCCCGGGCTTTTATACCCACCTCCATCCCGGGCTTTTATACCCACCTCCATCCCGGGCTTTTATACCACCTCCATCCCGGGCTTTTATACCCACCTCCATCCCGGGCTTTTATACCCACCTCCATCCCGGGCTTTTATACCCACCTCCATCCCGGGCTTTTATACCCACCTCAATCCCGGGCTTTTATACCCACCTCAATCCCGGGCTTTTATACCCACCTCAATCCCGGGCTTTTATACCCACCTCAATCCCGGGCTTTTATACCCACCTCAATCCCGGGCTTTTATACCCACCTCAATCCCGGGCTTTTATACCCACCTCAATCCCGGGCTTTTATACCCACCTCAATCCCGGGCTTTTATACCCACCTCAATCACGGGCTTTTATACCCACCTCAATCACGGGCTTTTATACCCACCTCAATCCCGGGCTTTTATACCCACCTCAATCACAGGCTTTTATACCCACCTCAATCACGGGCTTTTATACCCACCTCAATCACGGGCTTTTATACCCACCTCAATCACGGGCTTTTATACCCACCTCAATCACGGGCTTTTATACCCACCTCAATCACGGGCTTTTATACCCACCTCAATCACGGGCTTTTATACCCACCTCAATCACGGGCTTTTATACCCACCTCAATCACGGGCTTTTATACCCACCTCAATCACGGGCTTTTATACCCACCTCAATCACGGGCTTTTATACCCACCTCAATCACGGGCTTTTATACCCACCTCAATCACGGGCTTTTATACCCACCTCCATATCGGGCCTTTTCTGGCACTTCTCCCCTACATGTACAAATCATCATTCTTTTGCTAGAAAATTACTCAGAACCCCCAAACATATGTTTTTTTAGCAGACACCCTAGGGAATTAAACGACGGTCATTGCAACGTTTTATCTTGCACGGTATTTGCGCAATCATTTTTCAAACGCCTTTTTTTGGAAAATGGTTTCATGAATTAAAAAAATAACAAAACAGTAAAGTTAGCCCAATTTTTTTTATAAAAGATGAAAGATGATGTTACACCGAGTAAATAGATACCCAACTTGTCACGCTTTAAAATTGCGCACACTCGTGGAATGGCGCCAAACTTCGGTACTTAAAAATCTCCATAGGCGAAGCTTTGAATTTTTTTACAGGTTACCAGTTTAGATTTACAAAAGAGGTCTAGTGCTAGAATTGTTGCTGGCACTCTAATGCACGCGGCGATACGTGTGGTTTAACTTCTTAAGGACCGCCTCCTGCACATATACGTTGGCAGAATGGCACGGCTGGGCACATCCACGTATATTTACGTCGGTACTAGTACCCAGCCGTGGGTCACGGGCGCGCGCCCGTGGTGCGCTCCCGTGACCCGGTCCGAAGCTCCGTGACCGCGGGACTCACGGACCCGATCGCCGCTGGAGTGCGGCGAACGGTCCCCAGAGCTGAAGAACGGGGAGTGCCGTGTGTAAACATGGCTTCCCCGTGCTTCACTGTGGCGGCAGCATCGATCGCGTCATCCCTTTTATAGATGACGATCGATGACGTCACACCTACAGCCACACCTCCCTACAGTTGTAAACACACACAGGGAACACATAACCCCTTCAGCGCCCCCTTGTGGTTAACTTCCAAACTGCAACTGTCATTTTCATCGTAAACAATGCAATTTAAATGCATTTTTTGCTGTGAAAATGACAATTGTCCCAAAAATTACGCAGTCACGAAAAAAATTGCTCATTGCCGCCATTAGTAGTAGAAAAAAAAAATGAATAAAAATGCAATAAAACTATCTCTTATTTTGTAAACGCTATACATTTTGCGAAAACCAACCGATAAACGCTTGTTGCGATTTTTTTTTTTTACCAAAAATAGGTAGAAGAATACGTATCGGCCTAAACTGAGGAAAAAAAAATGTTATATATATTTTGGGGGATATTTATTACAGCAAAAAGTAAAAAATATTGCATTTTTTTCAAAATTGTCGCTCTATTTTTGTTTATAGCGCAAAAAATAAAAACCGCAGAGGTGATCAAATACCACCAAAAGAAAGCTCTATTTGTGGGGAAAAAAGGACGCCAATTTTGTTTGGGAGCCATGTCGTACGACCGCGCAATTGTCAGTTAAAGCGACGCAGTGCCGAATCGCAAAAAGGGGAAAGGTCCTTTAGCAGCATTTTGGTCCGGGTCTTAAGTGGTTAAACGGCGTTTACATATGTCGGCGGGATTGCGTGTAGGTTTGTCTTCTGCGCGCAAGCTACCGGGGAAAGGGGAGGTTTATTTTTTAATTTTTTTTATTACTTTTATTCCTATTACAAGGAATGTAAACATCCCTTGTAATAGGAATAGTGTGTGACAGGTCCTCTTTATGTCAATAAGACCTCACATCTCTCCTCCAGGCTGGAAAGCATGAGATCGGTGAAAAAAAATTTCACCGATCTCATGATTACTGTTGCTTACTAGCCGCGATCGCAGCTTTGTTTACTTACGGGGACCCGGGCGTGACGTCATCACATCGCGCCCGTGCCTCCGACGGTCATAGAGATGACTGGTGACCATCTGGTCACCAATCATCTCTATGCTTCCTGCCTGCGCAGGACGATTCCTTCAGGCCCCCGATGGCACGGGAGAGCCCGGAGAAGTACCGGATGACAGCGGGAGGGGGGGGGGGTTGTCCCCTCCCACTGCCTATAAGAACAATCAAGCGGTGGAACTGCTGCTATGATCGTTCTTATGGTGCACAGAATCGCAGGCATCATTTAGATATCCCCCCACAAAGCCCAGGACGTCATATGACGCCCACCCAGGATGAGAGATCCCCTCTTTGGACGTCCATATGACGATGGGCTGGTATTGAAGTAGTATTGAACTCCAATCTGCAGCAATATACTGAGGGTTATTTACGAAAAGGCAAATCCACTTTGCACTACAAGTGCCACCTGCACTTGAAATTGCACTGAAAGCGCATTTGAAAGTGCGGTCTCTATAGATCTGAGGGGGACATGCAAGGAAAATAAAAAATATAGCATTTTAGCTTGCACATGATTGGATAATAAAATCGGCAGAGCTTCCCCTCCTTTCAGATTTACAGTGACTGCACTTCCAACTTTTTTAGAGTTTGAGATCTACCTGGACAACATGGAGGAAAGAAAAGATCCCCCTGGGGGGAGGTTGTAGTAGGCAGCACCCTTATATATAAAAAAAAAAATCTATAATATAATCTATATCCCACTCCCAAAAAAAAAGATGTAGTGTTCTGTACCAATCGTACCCACCACTCCAGTGTCCTTTGCCCCCCCTTTACATTACCCGAACCCACCACCCCCCAGTAGAGTGCTCTGTACTCCCAATGCAGTGTCCTCTGCCCCCTTCACATCACACAGCCCCCCCTCAATGTAGTGTCCTATAGCCCCCCCTCACGGTAGTGTCATGTACCCCCCCAAAACACTGTCTTCTATCCCTCTTTACATCACCCCCCCGCCCCACTGTAGTGTGCTGCACCCCCTGACACAAGAGAGCCAGATTTGCAGGATAACATGACCGTAGCAGATTAAAAATAGTTTTTTCACACAGGTCTTTTCTATACAGGGTAGGCAGGCTAGCTAAGGGAGGGAAGAGGGAACATTTTTAAGAGCAGTTAGTCAGGCTTTCCTTCATGGGCGTGCACACAGGGTGTGCCCAGACACACCCTAAATACTCTGTGCAGCACAGATTCCTCCTATTGCCCTGCCCCCCCCCCCCATTTTCCCCACAGAACTGCCAGCTTTCTTCCTCTCCTCTCCAACTGGCTGCTGCGGGCACACGCAGGAGGATGGTTTAGGATAAGTGGGGGGGGAAAGGGCCCCCCTTTACATCACCCCAATCCCCCACCCCCCAATAGAGTGCTCTGTACTCCCAATGCAGTGTTCCCTGCCCCCTTCACATCACACAGCCCCCCCCCCCAATGTAGTGTGCTATAGCCCCCCAAAACTGTGTCCTCTGCCCCCCTTCACATCATACCTCCCCCAGAGGTGTCCTACCCCCCCCCCCTGTGTCCTGTACTCCCAATGCAGTGTCCTCTGCCCCCTTCACAGCACACAGCCCCCCCTCAATGTAGTGTCCTATAGCCCACCAAAATTGTGTCCTCTGCCCCCCTTCACATCATACCTCCCCCAGAGGTGTCCTACCCCCCCCTGTCCTGTACTCCCAATGCAGTGTTCTCTGCCCCCTTCACAGCACACAGCCCCCCACCCCTCAATGTAGTGTTCTATAGCTCACCAAAATTGTGTCCTCTGCCCCCCTTCACATCACGCCTCCCCCAGAAATCTCCTAACCCCACCCGTCCTGTACTCCCAATGCAGTGTTCTCTGCCCCCTTCACATGACGCAGCCCCCCCCCCTCAATGTAGTGTCCTATAGCCCCCCAAAATTGTCCTCTGCCCCCCTTCACATCACGTCTCCCCCAGAAATCTCCAACCCCCCCCGTCCTGTACTCCCAATGCAGTGTTTTCAGAATTTCCCTCAGTGAAACGGCTCTGGTAATTGCTAAGGCAGTGAAATGGATCCATTCACCTGTGCAAAATGATTGAGAGCCTGAAAACATGAGCTGTTGGGGGTACTTGAGGACCAGAGTTGAGGAACCTTGCCATAGAACAGAGCGGCATTGGAGAAAACTCTATAGCCCAGGGGAATATCTATGGCGGTCAGTGGGTCTGGTGAAGGGATGGGTGTCATACGGTCAGTGCCCAAGGCAGAGGCAAATGGGACAGACAACAAGTGAGGCTGTAGAGATGCATTTTCTGATATAAGGGCCAAAGATATGGAGTGTCTTAACCCCTTAAGGACCGCCTCCTGCACATATACGTCGGCAGAATGGCACGTGTAGGCACAAGCACGCACAGGTACGTCCTCTTTAAGTTCCCAGACGTGGGTTGAACACGCGAGCCCACGACCCGGTCCGAAGCACCGCGGCCGCGGGATCCCGCAGACCCGATCGCCAATGGAGTCCCGCGATCGGTTCCCGGAGCTGAAGAATGGGGAGAGCTGTGTGTAAACACCGCTTCCCCGTTCTTCACTGTGGCCCTGTCATTGATCATGTGTTCCCTAATATAGGGAAACACAATCAATGACATCACACCTACAGCCACAACCCCCCTACAGTTAGAAACACAGATGAGGTCACACTTGACCCCTTCAGTGCCCCCTTGTGGTTAACTCCCAAACTGCAATTGTAATTTTCACAGTAAACAGTGCATTTTTTGCTGTGAAGATGACAATGGTCCCAAAAATGTGTCAAAATTGTCCTAAGTGTCCGCCATAATGTCGCAGTCACAAAAAAAAGTAGTAAAACTAATTAAAAAAAATCATAAAAATGCAATAAAACTATCCCCTATTTTGTAAACGCTATATATTTTGCGCAAACCAATCAATAAATGCGACTTCTTCTTTTTTTTTTTTATACTAAAAATAGGTAGAATAGGTATCGGCCTAAACTGAGGGAAAAAAATATATTTTTGGGGGATATTTATTATAGCAAAAATTAAAAAATATTGTTTTTTTTCAAAATTGTCGCTCTATTTTTGTTTATAGCGCAAAAAAATAAAAACCACAGAGGTGATCAAATACCACCAAAAGAAAGCTCTATTTGTGGGAAAAAAAGGACCTCAATTTTGTTTGGGAGCCATGTCGCACGACCACGCAATTGTCGGTTAAAGCGACACGGTGCCGAATCGCAAAACCTGGCCAGGTCCTTTACCTGCCTAAAGGTCCGGGTCTTAAGTGGTTAAGGAACCTTGGCTTACGGTAACAGATCTGTTTCTTCCTCATTACAGTTTGATGTCTCCGAGGTATTCCTGCACCAAATGATTCATACCATAGAATACTGTCTGGGCTGCATCTCTAATACAGCATCATATCTCCGACTGTGGGCGCTGAGTCTGGCTCATGCACGTAAGTGTATATATAATTTTTTTTTTTTTTCTGAACACCCATAATGTTTCCTTTTAAAAACACAACTCTGGGCATTTGTTTTTAAATACTGGGCCTCCAAGCAAAGTAAAAAAATTAGAAGCAATTTTTTAATCAGGAATTGTCAACGCAATTCTTCTATTCCTCTCCAAGATGTCCTCTGTCACTGGGTTGAATGACGCCTGCTGGCACCCTTCATTCAATGTAGGCATGGAGCAGCTCTCTGCATCTCGGGGGACTGTCCATCACTGAAGATCAGGAGAAGAGGATCCCAAGTATCAAATAACTGGCCAGCAGACTTTGAAATAAGCGTGGCGGAGCCTAGGAGAGGGGGCACCTGTGGAGGCTAGAGACTACTCCCCTAGGGACAGGTAGCACAAAGGAGGATTAAAGACTACCCACGCCTCTGTATGATTGATGGACACTTTTACTACCACCATTGGTCTGTCAGTAATAAAGCAGATGGAGTTGGCTGGCTGATGCCAGGAGTACTAGAGGTAGTCTGAATGGAGTGGATGCCACTTGAGAGCATAAATGGAGTAATTATGGGTGACAAAGTGATCAATTGTGTCACTTTGGACATCACATTTAAAGTGGAACTTTAATATAAAAAAAGTCAAACGGACAGGATTTTTTTTTTCTATTGAAAAGCCTGTGGCGTGCATAACACAGCCCAAAAACTTCACACGGTGCAGGAAAAAATGTACACACATACACATAAAGAGTGAAACGCAAATAACTGTGACGGGTGCATCGTCAAATGGTCCTCCGAAGAGGACCCAACCCTGATCCCCCGGGGCGTTGGGCTCCTGGCAAGGACTGAGGTAATCTGTGGTCCGTGCAGCCGAAGCCGACACAGACCCAACTTCCTTGGAGGGTCTGCTGAAACAGAACCCTCCTCGGTGAGACTACCCCAAAAGGAGACCCCATGAGAGCAGGGGAACTAAGCCAGAAGGCCATGTCGACCTACTCCCAAGACATTCAGGGCAGGCCCGAGGACCAGCACCCTACTTATCGCACACAAAGGTGTACAAAAGTGCACCAACAGAAAAATACATAAAAGTGACAAACAAGGGGGTAGAGAGGTGAGTGGAAAGTGACCATCGTGGAATACGATGGCCGGCCCTCCGGCCTTGAAACAAAAATTCCTCTGGTCCTAGCCAAAAGGCTCGGCCCTAGAGGTAGGTGTGAAAAGTGTGTTTGTGGAGATCGTGACCAAGGTGCCACACAAGTGCCCCTCAAACACTTGTGCGATGTATGGCACCCCTGGACTGCCACTCCAGGGGCACTATCTCCACAAGCCTTTCAATGGACCCTGACCCCCGGCCCGGACCAGCAGCACCCTTCCCAGCCAGGAATGTAGGAGTTCAGAGAGATCGGGGAGAGCTCAGCAGGCTACTCCCACAACCCCCGTCCCTCCCAACTAATCACGTTCGGGAAATACTAACCGCTCCTCCCGACGAAAAGAGGAGCAAAGGCTCTCTCCCGGACAACTGACTGGGGCAGGCACCACCAAATCCAGGCCAGAGGCCCAGCCCTCCAGCTTCGACCTCATGCCTCTTCGTCCAAATCAGAAGGCTTCCACCTCCACGCCAGCAGGTTTATCGTCCGCCGACCGCCATCCCTTTTCACCTCGCCGTGTACTGGGGCCGGTCAGCATAGCACCACCTACTGGCAACTGATGAGAACAGATACTACACTTGATCTTAGCCAAAAGGCAGAGAAAGGAAATTTTTATGCTGAAGTGACAATGGGGTTGATTTTTACTAAAGCTGGAGTGTGCAAAATCTGCATAGAAACCAATTGGCTTACAGTTATTTTTTATTTTTTTTCCCCAAAGCTTAATTCAACAAGCTGAAGCTAAAAGCTGATTTGGTTTCTATGCAGAGCTACACCAGATTTTGCACTTTATAGCGTTAGTAAATCAATCTCTACTTCTCTAATCCATTAAAGTCTCCTAACTATGCCCTGTACACTGAGGTTCGCATGGGCATCTGAGTGTACAACTTCGGAACTGCCAAGATGAATGAACTCCTGTGCAGGCTTGTTGCTACAAGGCAGGCAAACCAAGCAAATGCCGCAGGTCCCTTGCCGCGCTTCTTATATGCTACAGCCGCCTGAGCACTCTATAGAGAGCCAGCAGCACTGCTGCCTTGAGTCGTCACTTCCCCTTCTCTGTTGCCTGGCCTAGCTCCTCTTCCTTCCTCCTGTCAGTCTGGAATCTGGCTGGGTACCACGCGGTACAGGAGATTCAGTTTCCTGTTCCCGGCCGGACTGACAGGAAGTGCACACTGAGTGCTCACTTCCTGTCAGTCTGGCCGGGAACAGGAAACTGAATCTCCTGCCACACAGTATGGACCCGGTAGGGAGGGGGGCCCAGGGGGGTGTAAAAAGAACATAGGGAGAGAGGACCGGGGGGAGTAAACAGAACATGGGGAGGCCTTTGCATGCGTGCAGGGGGCCTCCATGTCCATTTTGCTTGGGGCCCCCAAATTCCTTCAAACAACCCTGCTCCTGTGAATGCACAGCAGTGATGTCGTCTTGGCCTGGCCAGTGAAAATGGACGAAGATTGATGGCCAAAGATCGGTACCCGGAAACTGATCGGCCAAAGATGTCAGCAGCTGGTGGGGAACTCTGAGTCGCCACCGTTCTGGAGAAAAGGTGAGTATAGTTCCACTTTAATAATGTTAAGTGATATTAAAAATAATAATTGTGCATACGCAGTACTTTTTTGTTTTGCATTTCTGCTAAAAAATAGTAGTGTACTTCTTTATGTGATTGTGCCTATGGACATCTGTGTCGCAGCCTTGTGACTGTATAGCTGCAGTGTGAGATCTCAGAGGCACTGCAGATTGCTAGTCTAGAATAAAGTGGATTTGGTAATGGCACGACTGTCAACCTTGTTGGAGGTTATGAACATGCAAAGTCCTGCCTCTACCAAGATGGCCGTTCCCATACAGAAACAGTGCAGAACAAGACGTGGTAAGTCACCAAAAGATCTACTACAGAGATACTACAGGCAATGCTGGTGACTAATTTTTGGTAGTCCCCCTGCCTGCCTCTGATGGCCTCTAATCTACAAAATCAAGTTGAACTCGGCTGATTCTTTCTTTTTTCTTATACCCGCAGAACTTTCTGAAGTCTTGTGGCAGATGGTCATGCACAATGGTTTAATCCACAGCACTCGTGAATGGAGTATTGCTATTGTGCCCGTTTTCGCATTTTTCGCTGTGCTGACGGTGGCTATTCTTCTCGTCATGGAGGGTCTCTCTGCCTTTTTACATGCCCTCCGTCTACATTGGTAAATACAAATGACAGTTTTCTTTAAATAGTAAAAAAAATGTATGTAAAATTGTCTTTTTTTTTATTAGAAAATGGCTCTTAAAGCAGAGTTCCACCCTCCAAAAAACACTGTAGCTGCTGACTTTTAATAAGGACACTACCCTGTCCAGGGAGCCCACGATGGCCAACCCCTGAGGCCAATCCGTCCATCGGATCGGGTGCAGGCGCCAACATTGTAACTAAGGGAAATGGGCAGTGGAGCCTTCATGCCTCAATCGGTTTCCTACTGCACATGTGCAAGTTGCTAGGCCGGGTACACACCGTAGCCGCACGCGGCTTACAGCAGGGGTCCGGTGCGTGCTGGTTCACCATTTCAGGTCCAATTTTTCAGCCCGAACTTTGGGCTGAAGTCGAACCTGAAACGCACCAAAAAAAGCATGTGTTTTTCCGGCATGCCCTACCGGACCTGCTGCGGAGATATGTGAACCAGCTAGTCGCGTTCTCCTGCTGTGCGAACTGAATGCGGGGAAACGCATATTCAATTCGCATTGGTGTGAACCCGGCCTCAATGGCCCTATCGTCTTCTGGGACATACACAGGTCCCAGAAGGCAGCGGGGCAGAAAGAGGAGGGTTTGCTGCAGAAGAGGAAATGATGCACTGCGCCTTGGCCAAGCTAGGATGGAAGTACACTATTTACTTCAAAAATGGTAAGCTGGGGGGGGGGGGGGGGGGTCTTTAACCACTTGCCCACCGGGCCTGTTTTTCAGATTCGGTGTTTACGAGACTAAAACTGTTTTTTTTGCTAGAAAATTACTTAAACCCCCCAAACATTATATATATTTTTTTCTAACACCCTAGAGAATAAAATGGCAGGCATTGCAATACTTTTTGTCACACCGTATTTGCGCAGCGGTCTTCCAAGCGCATTTTTTTTGAAAAAAATTAACTTTTTTGAATAAAAAAATAAGACAACAATAAATTTCGCCCAATTTTTTTATATATTGTGAAAGATAATGTTACGCCGAGTAAAATGATACCCAACATGTCACGCTTAAAAATTGCGCCCGCTCGTGGCATGGCGTCAAACTTTTACCCTTAAAAATCTCGATAGGCGACGTTTAAAAAATTCTACAGGTTGCATCTTTTGAGATACAGAGAAGGTCTAGGGCTAGAATTATTGCTCTCGCGCTAACGATCGCGGCGATACCTCACTTGTGTGGTTTGAACACCGTTTTCATATGCGGGCGCTACTCACGTATGCGTTCGCTTCTGTGTGCGAGCTCGTCGGGATGGGGCGTTTTAAATTTTTCTTTTTTTTTGTTTTCTTATTTATTTTAAATGATTTTATAATTTTATACACCGAAATAAATAAAACTAAAAAAATTATCACTTTTATTCCTATTACAAGGAATGTAAACATCCCTTGTAATAGAAAAAAGCAGGACAGGTCCTCTTAAATATGAGATCTGGGGTCAAAAAGACCTCATATCTCATATTTAGGCTCAAATGCAAAAAAAGAAAAAAAAAAAAGTCATTTTTCAAATCTCAGAAGAAAAAAATGTTTCTTTTGACGTCACTTCCGCCCAGCAGAGCTATGGGGGACGGGTGGGGGCGATTATTTCCCTCACTCGTATCCCAACACAGCTGCCGACAGAACCCGATCCCCTCCGCCGCTACCGACGGCTCCGGTAATCGGCGGAGGGCGCGGGAGAGGGGGGGGCCTCTCCCGCCACCGATGACGGCGATCTCGCGGCGAATCCGCTGTGGAGACCGCCATTATCGTGTACAGGACTGCCCACGGAAAAGATGGATATCTCGGTTGTGGCAGCAGCTGCTGCCGTTACCGAGATATCCATCTTTAAAGTCATGACGTCTTTTCAACATGACGCCGTGGGCAAGTGGTTAATTTTTAAAGCAGAGGTCTGCCCAAATTTATACACTGTATTTATTGGCGTATAACACGCACTTATAGAGGACGTACAGCTACGTGCTTGTGCCCAGCCATGCCATTCTGCCGACGTATATGTGCAGGAGGCGGTCCTTAAGTGGTTACGGATGCAATATTAAACATAGAGCTGCATTCATTTATTTTATATCTGCCTGGAATTCATCCTTTTAGTTTCATGTTCTGTCTTTAACAAAAAAAATATGCATTTATTGGGAGCTATTTATGATGTCAATCATTCATTTGTCGTAATTTTTCTCCTCTGCAGGGTGGAGTTTCAGAACAAATTTTATACCGGCAGCGGATACAAGTTTACTCCTTTTTCCTTTGAGACGTTCTATTGATTTTTGGACCATAAGCTATTTTTTTGTACTGGAGATTCTAAGAGGTCCAATGGAATGATGTTGATGGACAAAAGAGTGTGTACTTTGCATTGCAGAATAAATTCATTTTAAGCATTGGAAAAATATTCTCTTTCTTTATAGAAGGAAGTAATGGCAATTATGTTGCCAGTTTGCTTGGTAAAGCTGCGAGCATTTTCTTCACCCTCTGACACACTACTATGATGTGTCTACTACTCAAGTGTTCAGGTTCCATCCACTGGCTGCAGTCCCTACATCACACGGCATACACATCACTACACAACTCAAATGATGTTTCATTCTCCAGAAACCACCAGTGCCCAGTTATAATTTATTCTAGCCTACAGCTACCTTTGTCTTGCATTCGTTGATGGGAGACCATTTTATAATTGCAGGTCTTAATTAGGGTTTATAATTGGAGGTCGACCGATATTTGTCCGTTTTGTAGAAATCGGCATTGGCTGATTTTTATCCAAACTAGGCCGATTATTTTACATGGCCGCTAGTGGTGCCACGGATCCGGAGCTATGCCGAAACCGTGGCCTTTCCCGAAGCTGTGACCCCGGCGGCAATCCACGGATTCGCAGATTGCCGCCGCGGTCACAGGAAAGGCCGCGGCTTCACCCTAGCTCCGTAGCGCGCCCATCTTTGTACACCCAGAGCGGCGGCCCTCCTCTCTGTTTACACCCACAGAGGAGGAGGGGCCCACACTTGTGGGACACACACCGCTCTCTGGTGTCTGTACTACGGGAGGCAGGGTGTCTATACTGGAGGAAGAGGGGGTCTGACACAATTTTTTTTTGCACCAGTGCCACTTGCCATCTAGTGCCAGTGCCAATACCAGTGCCAATTAGTGCCACCTTCCATCAGTGCCAATTAGTGCCACCTTCCATCCAGTGCCACCTACCAGTGCCGACTAAAGCCATCAGTGCCACCTGCCAATCAGTACCATCTGCCAGTGCTAACTATTGCCATCCAGTGCCACTTGCCAGTGCCAATTAGTGCCACCTGCCAGTGCCAATAAGTGCCACCTGCCAATCAGTGTCATCTGCTAGTGCCATCCAGTGCAACCTGACAGTGCCACCTGCCAATCAGTGCCTTCTGCTAGTGCCATCCAGTGCCACCAAAAATAAATAAAAAATCGGCATCATATATCTGCCATCGGCCGCCCAGATTTCTAAATATCGGCATCGGCCAGAGAAAAACCCATATCGATCAACCTCTATTTATAATGCCACCTACAGGAGTAGGACACTAGGGAAAAAAAAAGAACACGGCACCGCCTACGGGCAGTTGTAGCTGGTATAACTTGAGGACAGGGTTGAGAACCACTGCTGTAGTTGATGGATCTCTTCTCCCTTATGAAGAGGTTTCTATGCTTCTCTATATAAAAAGTATGTAAAAACGTATCGTGCTAAACATCCTTGGGTTTATTTCACACAGCTGGTCCCGATCAGACCATCCATTACCTTCTATGGAGCAGCGGATGGCATGGCAACGAACACCCACCAACATCCGATCCTATCCCCTACAGACGGATGGATATCTGTTCCCCATCCATCTTATGGATCAGATGGGCTGACCGATGGATGGAAACAGACATGTCTGTTCTGCATAAGCGGAGCAGACACGGACCTTTCATCCGCCTGCTCAGCGGACAGATTCCCCCCATGAGCAGGCGGATCCGCCCGTCTATAAGGGGCTTAAAGCCTCATACACACAATCAGATTTTCTGCGGACAAAGCGTAGGCCTTTTGTCCGAAGGGCGTTGGCCAGGAACTTGTCTTGCATACAAGAATTGTAGGCGAACAAACACAAAACTACATTTTTTCAGCTCTTTGGCACCACCCTTTCGGCAACTTCTGCTAATGTTGCGTTATTGGATAGAAGATCCTGGACTGCCGCACTCCTTAAAACGATGTCTTTGGTTGTTTTTTGGATTTAATTTGTACAATAAAGAGATGCTTTGAGTAACCTATGAGTAGGGGTGACCTACGTTCGTCGAAATTCGAATGTTATGGGCTGTTCGCGCCAAATTCGAGTGGCGCGTCACGGCCCATAATTCACTGCGGCATTGAACGCTGATGATTGGCCAAGCATGCACCATGACCCGCATGCTTGGCCAATCACAGCGCGCAAAAAAAAACGGAGAGCCATAATTGGCCAAAGCCAGGGTGGCTGTGGCCAATTATGGCTCAGGGGGTTTAGTGCACGCCCCACACTATACAAGGCCGCCTGTAGGGCGGCCTTGTGTAGTGTGTTGCGGCAGTTAAGAACGGGGAGAGCCGTATGTAAACACGGCTTCCCCGTCCTTCACTGTGGCGGCTGCTTCGATTGAGTGATCCCTTTTATAGGGAGACCTGATCGATGATGTCAGACCTACAGCCACACCCCCCTACAGTTGTGAACACAAACTAGGTGAACCCTAAATCCTACAGCGCCCCCTTGTGGTTAACTTCCAAACTGCAACTGTCATTTTCACAATAAACAATGCAATTTAAATGCATTTTTTGCTGTGAAAATGACAATGGTCCCAAAAATGTGTCAAAATTGTCCGAAGTGTCCGCCATAATGTCGCAGTCACGAAAAAACGCTGATCGCCGCCATTAGTAGTAAAAAAAAAACAATTAATAAAAATGCAATAAAACTATCCCCTATTTTGTAAACGTTATAAATTGTGTGCAAACCAATCGATAAACGCTTATTGCGATTTTTTTTTTTTTTTTTATACCAAAAATAGGTAGAAGAATACGTATCGGCCTAAACTGAGAAAAAAAAACGGATATGTTTTTGGGGGATATTTATTATAACAAAAAGTAAAAAATATTGCATTTTTTTCAAAATTGTCGCTCTATTTTTGTTTATAGCGCAAAAAATAAAAACTGCAGAGGTGATCAAATACCACCAAAAGAAAGCTCTATTTGTGGGGAAAAAATGGCGCCAATTTTGTTTGGGAGCCACGTCGTACGACTGCGCAATTGTCTGTTAAAGCGACGCAGTGCCGAATTGTAAAAACGCCTTTGGGCATTTAACAGCATATTGGTCCGGGGCTTAAGTGGTTAAGCGGTTAATTAAAAACAACAGTAAAGTTTTTTTAATATTGTGAAAGATTATGTTACACCGAGTAAATTGATACCCAACATGTCACGCTTCAAAATTGCGTCCGCTCGCAGAATGGCGACAAATTTTTGCCCTTTAAAATCTCCATAGACGAAATTTTAAAAAACGTGATAGGTTGTATGTTTTGAGTTACAGAGGAGGTCTAGGGCTAGAATTATCGCTCTCGCTCTAACGGTCATGGCGATATCTCACGTGTGTGGTTTGAACACCGCTTTCATATGCTCACGTATGCGCAAATCTACATGTCATGCAACCAATACGGGAGTACATGTGAAGTGGGGAAATTGGCTGCAGGTGATCAGCAGTAAGGTGCAACAAAACAAAATGACGAGGAGCACTGAAAAAAAAAAAAGGGGGTAGCAATTGTTTATAATACTCAGGGTTGCCATTCAGTTACTGTTTGGATCTATTAGGAATGCACTTCTATAAATCATCATGGATGCGGAATCCATGAGGTGAGAAGAGCTGTGACCCCCCACTCACTACAATGGCTCCATCCGGGTCTCTGCCCTCCTGTCCTCAGCCATGCTGCCTCTCGCCTCGCCTGACCTTTCACTCCTGAACTCCTACCACGCTGGGGGCGGGGCTTCCCACACAAGCCCCACCTCCCCAGGACGCCCCTGCCTTCGTGCACGTGAGACGGTATCCCACGTGATGCAAACTGACTGGCCACATGATCGGGCGCTGATTCCTTTTCCGCCATTTTGGAGTCGGGCACTGAGGCTCCCGTGCTAAGATAACACAGAGGACGGACCCACACACATACACAAGACGTATTTATTAGTTATCTGTTAGTTATCATTATTACACTTTCTCTCATGTCTTCTCATTAAGCTCAGTTCTTCGATATCTTCTTACACGCTTCTTACACGTTCGCCGCTTCGGACCCACTGACGTCGGCGCGCATACGCCTCACTAGCCAATCGTTGAACGCACTCGGAGTGATTGACCTTTCTTACGCAAAGCACGCCCCCTGCTTACAAATTTGCATCCGGGCTCCTATTTGTTCCCCGGCTAAAGGCATGGGCGTGGCTCCTTCGCTCTCCCTCGAATCATATCCGCCCTTACACAGCTGTAGCCAATCCGCGTTCACTTCCCACCCTCTCACCGCGGCTTGCTACTCGAACTCCGCCCACTCCGCACAGCAGCCGCCGGGCGCGTCACTTCTGGTTCGGTCCAAAATGGCGACCGCGACGTCTGTGGAGCGCAGCTGAGGGGCTTTTTTTTTCCCTTACCAGCGCCGAGTGACGTCACTCCTGCGAGACAGTGACGTCAGCTGAAGAAGGCGGAGGGGAGGCGAGCGCTGTGGACTTGTGTTGACATATCGTCTTCTTCTTCTTCTCTATACTAACAAAGGCACGGCGGGAGGAATGGGGCTGAGGTGAGGAGGAAGGGGGCGCTGTGTGGTGTGTGAGGAGAGGGGCGGACAGACCTCTGCCACTGGAGGCGGGGGGGGGACAATGGCACTCTATACAGGCGGCGGGGGAAACTTTCACATTGTCACATTACCACCAGCTGATTGGTTGTCAGGGGTAACGGGTCGTCTTCTCTCAGGCCTGCCCCCTGTAGGTCACATGTCAGCTGTGGTCAGGGACCGGTTGCCATGGGTGATTGCTAGGCTTGCCACCTCATCCCTTTAAACCCGAACGCCTCACCTGCATTCAATTATCCTCAGAAGCCGTGTCACTCATGTGTGTTCAGGTATAAAGGGATGAGGTGGCAACTCACCGATCTCTCCACCTGAGTTTGTAGCACTTTGTGTCCATAGAGGTCAGGTGATTGTCCGCCGATCAGCCATAACGTGATGACAGGTGAAGGCAGAGGTGTGCGCAGCCTAAAACGGAGCTCATGCGCTTAAATACAGTATATGTCAATCTCACGGACTGTTTACATGTTACATTTTAACCACTTCCCTACGGCCGTACGACTATATACGGCCGCAGGGTGGTTCTAAATCTCCGGGCCGCCGTGTTTTCACGGCAGCCCCTTTCCTCGTTCCCAGCGCGCGCTCCAGAGCGCGCAGCGGGGAACTTGTGTACTGGCCGTGTCCCTTGGACACAGCCAATCACAGATCGCCGCGAACGGCCAATCAGAGTGGCCGTTTGCAATGCGATCTGATGGGCCAATGAGAGATGATCTCATATGTAAACATATGAGATCATCTCTCATTGCCGGTGCATTGCCATGAAATGAGATTTGCCATGGAATGAGATGGTCCGCCTCCATCACATTCTATTGGCTCACTCATGTCACGTGACCTATTTAAACGTCAAGTATTGACGCAAACATCAGTCACAGCTAGGCTATCATAGGGAGAGGATCTCCTCTCCCTGTGATTGCCCGATAGCGCTGTCAGCAGCGTGCCTCCCGCCAGCGCTAAGTACACCCCTCGCCCGCAGCTCTATCATAGGGAGAGGATCCAGCTAGGCTATTATGTCAGCAGCGTGCCTCCCGCCAGCGCTAAAGTACACCCCGCGCCCACAGCTCTTCCCCGTCCCCCGTGCTCGCATAGGCTATCATAGGGAGAGGATCCAGCTAGGCTATTATGTCAGCAGCGTGCCTCCCGCCAGCGCTAAGTACACCCCGCGCCCGCAGCTCTTCCCCGTCCCCTGCGAGCACGGGGGACGGGGAAGAGCTGCGGGCGCGGGGTGTACTTAGCGCTGGCGGGAGGCACGCTGCTGACATAATAGCCTAGCTGGATCCTCTCCCTATGATAGAGCTGTGGGCGAGGGGTGTACTTAGCGCTGGCGGGAGGCACGCTGCTGACAGCGCTATCGGGCAATCACAGGGAGAGGAGATCCTCTCCCTATGATAGCCTAGCTGTGACTGATGTTTGCGTCAATACTTGACGTTTAAATAGGTCACGTGACATGAGTGAGCCAATAGAATGTGATGGAGGCGGACCATCTCATTCCATGGCAAATCTCATTTCATGGCAATGCACCGGCTCTCACAATGACAGCGTCCTGTCATAGAGAGAGCATACCAATCTGTGTTCCTAGTACATAGGGACACAGATCGCTCACCCCCCCCTCCCCCCACAGTTAGAACACAATGCAGGAAACACGTTAACCCCTTCCTCACCCCCTAGTGTTAACCCCTTCCCTGCCAGTCACATTTATACAGTAATTGGTGCATTTTTATAGCACTGATTGCAGTATAAATGTGAATGGTGCCAAAAGTGTCCGATGTGTCCGCCATAACGTCGCAGTCGCAATAAAAATCGCAGATCGCCACCATTACTAGTAAAAAAAAATAAAAATAAATAACAATTCTGTCCCTTATTTTGTAGGCGCTATAACTTTTGCGCAAACCAGTCGCTTATTGCGATTTTTTTTTTTTTTTTTTTACCAAAAATATGTAGAAGAATACGTATCGCCCTAAACTGAATTTTTTTTTAAATTGGGCTATTTTTTATAGCAACAAGTAAACATTTTTTTTCAAAATTGTCCTTTTTTGTTTATAGCGCAAAAAAAAAAAATCGCAGAGGTGACCAAATACCACCAAAAGAAAGCTCTACTTGTGGGGAAAAAAGGACGCCAATTTTGTTTGGGAGCCACGTCGCACGACCGCGCAATTGTCAGTTAAAGCGACGCAGTGCCGAAAGCTGAAATTTCACCTGGTCAGGAAGGGGGTTTACATGCCCAGTAAGGAAGTGGTTAAAAGCCGCAGCAAACCTGCTGACCTTACATGCTTGCCAATGTGACAGAACACCTCTGATTTTCACGTTTTAATTTAACATTTAAACAGTGCATCGGATTTACAAATACTGTATTTAAAGTGGATGTAAACCCAAAAATATTTATTTTTTATTTTTTTGATGTCACAATGTAGAGTATAAGATTCCCTATCATCTGTGCCCAGTCTTGCCTCACAGAGTTAATCCAGATCTGAGAAATCCTCTTATGTTCAGTGAAAATGACCAGCCTTCCAGATAAAAACTTGTCTAAGTAAAAAGTCTGTTTTCTCTCTTCTTGCTTTGAGTGAGAGATTATTTACATATCTAGCTTGGACATGTTTATCAATTGTTATGTTAATCATAACATGAGGTATAACGTGTGAGAAATTCACCCCTCCCCCACATAACACATCCTGGTAATATACAATGAACTTTGGATCACCTCATGTTATGATAAACATAACATATGATAAACATGTCCAAGCTAGATTTGTAAATAACCTGTCACTGAAAGCAAGAACAGAGAAACGGACTTTATAATTTTGCAAGTTTTTATCTGGAATTCTGTTAATTTGCTCTGAACATTACAAGAGGATTTCTCAGATCTGGATTAACTCTGTGTGGCAAGACTGGGCACAGATGATAGGAAATCTTATACTTTACATTGTGACATCAAAAAAAAAAAAAATTTTTTTTTTGGGTTTACATCCACTTTAACCACTTGAGATCCGCCCCATTGTCATAATACGTCCTTCTTTTTAAAGATGGATATCTCGGTAACGGCAGCAGCTGCTGCCACAACCGAGATATCCATCTCTTCATGGGGCGGATCTGTACATGATAATGGCGGTCTCCGCGGCGGATTCGCCGCAAGATCGCCGTTATCGGTGGCGGGAGAGGGTGACCCCCCCCCTCCCGCCGCTCTCCCGCGCCCTCCGCAGCTTACCGTAGCCGTCGGAAGGCGATCGGGTCCTGTCGGCTCCTCAGCGGGGATGCGAGTGAGGGAAAAATCGCCCCCACCCGTCCCCAGAGCTCTGCTGGGCGGAAGTGACGTCAAAACGTCAGTCCCGCCCAGCGTCTTAAAGAGACATTTTTTTTAAATGCCATTTGAAAAAATTACATTTTTATTTTTTTTTATTTTTTTGCATTTAAGCCTAAATATGAGATCTGAGGTCTTTTTGACCCCAGATCTCATATTTAAGAGGACCTGTCATGCTTTTTTCTATTACAAGGGATGTTTACATTTCTTGTAATAGGAATAAAAGTGATAATTTTTTTATTATTATTTCAGTGTAAAAAATTATAAACGAAATTAAAATAAATAAGAAAACAAAAAAAATTTAAATTTAAAACGCCCCATCCCGACGAGCTCGCGCACAGAAGCGAACACATACGCGAGTAGCGCCCGCATATGAAAACGGTGTTCAAACCACACAAGTGAGGTATCGCCGCGATCGTTAGAGCGAGAGCAATAATTCTAGCCCTAGACATCCTCTGTATCTCAAAAAATGGAACCTGTAGAATTTTTTAAACGTCGCCTATCGAGATTTTTAAGGGTAAAAGTTTGACGCCATGCCACGAGCAGGCGCAATTTTTAAGTATGACATGTTGGGTATCATTTTACTCGGCGTAACATTATCTTTCACAATATATAAAAAAATTGGGCCAAATTTATTGTTGTCTTATTTTTTAATTAAAAAAAGTGATTTTTTTCCAAAAAAAGTGCGATTGTAAGACCGCTGCGCAAATACGGTGTGAGAAAAAGTATTGCAATGACTGCCATTTTATTCTCTAGGGTGTTAGAAAAAAAATATATATAAAATGTTTGGGGGTTTTAAGTAATTTTCTAGCAAAAAAAACTGTTTTAGTCTCGTATACACCGAATCTGAAAAACAGGCTCGGTAACAGGCCCGGGCCTGTTCTTCAGATTCGGTGTTTACGAGAATAAAACACTTTTTTTTTTTTTTTATAGAAAATTACTTAAACCCCCCAAACATTATATATTTTTTTTTCTAACACTCTAGAGAATAAAATGGCAGTCATTGCAATACTTTTTGTCACACCGTATTTGCGCAGCGGTCTTACAAGCGCACTTTTTTTGAAAAAAATTCACTTTTTTTGAATAAAAAAATAAGACAACAATAAATTTGGCCCAATTTTTTTATATATTGTGAAAGATAATGTTACGCCGAGTAAAATGATACCCAACATGTCACGCTTAAAAATTGCGCCCGCTCGTGGCATGGCGTCAAACTTTTACCCTTAAAAATCTCGATATTTAAAAAATTCTACAGGTTGCATTTTTTGAGATACAGAGGAGGTCTAGGGCTAGAATTATTGCTCTCGCTCTAACGATCGCGGCGATACCTCACTTGTGTGGTTTGAACACCGTTTTCATATGCGGGCGCTATTCGCGTATGCGTTCGCTTCTGTGCGCGAGCTCGACGGGGCGTTTTAAATTTTTTTTTTTTGTTTTCTTATTTATTTTAAATTAGTTTATAATTTTATACACCGAAATAAATAAAAACTATCACTTTTATTCCTATTACAAGGAATGTAAACATCCCTTGTAATAGAAAAAAGCATGACAGGTCCTCTTAAATATGAGATCTGGGGTCAAAAATACCTCACATCTCATATTTAGGCTTAAATGTAAAAAAAGAAAAAAAAATATGTAATTTTTCAAATTTTAGGAAAAAAAATGTTTCTTTAAGACGCTGGGCGGGACTGACGTTTTGACGTCACTTCCGCCCAGCAGAGCTATGGGGACGGGTGGGGGCGATTTTTCCCTCACTCGTATCCCAACACAGCTGCCGACAGGACCCGATCCCCTCCGCCGCTACCGCCGGCTCCGATAAGCGGCGGAGAGCGGGGGGAGGGGGGTGGCCCTCTCCCGCCACCGATAACGGCGATCTCGCGGCGAATCCGCCGCGGAGACCGCCATTATCGTGTACAGGACTGCCCACGGTAAAGATGGATATCTCGGTTGTGGCAGCAGCTGCTGGCGTTACCGAGATATCCATCTTTAAAGTCATGACGTCTTTTAGACATGACGCCGTGGGCAAGTGGTTAAGCACATAAGCTCTGTTTTGTGTTGAAATTACTGCATCCTGCAATCCATCGTTGCCCCCAGCCCCCCACTCATCACGTAATGTCCACCATTGCCCCCCACTCGTCATCACCATCACTGTTCCAGTGCAACATTGCCCCTACATTAGTAATAATAGCCAGTAGCTTAACATTGCCCCCACATTAGTAATAATAGCCAGTAGTTTTAACATTGCCCCCACATTAGTAATAATAGCCAGTAGTTTTAACATTGCCCCCACATGACAATAGTAATAATAGCCAGAACTTTTCACTGTGGTCCATGATCAAGGAGGTGTGATTACTGTGTGTCTAAAACTCCTCCGAACCAATCAGATTCATTTAATAAAAAACACTGCCCTGTATTTGTTTGTTTTTTGTTCTGTGTGTCTCTTTACTTCACAGAAACACGAAACCAGTTTAAAAACTAAACTAAACTGCAGGTACATTTTATGATTGATTTTTTTTTTTTTTTATCTATTTTTAAGCATTTTTAAAAGGAATCAGTTAACTATTATGTCTCTATACCCTGTAAACAGTCATTTCAGCAAAAAGAAAATTTTCCTTTAACCTGTTCCCTACCGAGCCATTGTAATAATGACGTCGGCAGGAACCCTTCGTCTTTCAGACTGGACTTCCTATGATGTCCTTGCTTTTTCTGGCCGCTAGGGGGGGGAAACCTCGGGACCCAGTGCACGTGCCCGGCGGTCGCCGGCACCCGCGTTTGCCCGCTATCACGGCAGGACCATGGATCTGTGTGTGTAAACACACAGATCCACCTCCTGTCAGCGGTGAGGAGACTGATGTGTGTTCCCAGTACAGAGGAACACACATCGGTCTCCTCCCCTTCTGATTCCCCTCCCCCTACAGTTAGAACACACTTTAGGGAACATATTTAACCCCTTCAGCGCCCCCTAGTGTTAACCCCTTCTTTGCCAGTCTCATTTACACAGTAATCAGTGCAGTTTTATAGCACTAATCGCTGTGTAAATGTGAATGGCCCCAAAAATGTGTCAAGTGTCCGATATGTCCACCGCAATGTCACGGTCACAATAATAAAAAAAAAAATCGTAGATCGCCGCCATTACTAGTGTAAAAAAATAAATAAAAATGCCATAATTCTAGAACTTTACGCTTATTGCGATTTTTTTTTTTTGCCAAAAATATGTAGAAGAATACGTATCGGTCTAAACTGAGAAAAAAAGTTTTCTTTTTTTTAAAATTATATTTATTAAATCAAAAAGTAAAAGATATTGTGTTTTTTTTCCCAAAATTGTCACTATTCTTTTGTTTATAGTGCAAAAAATAAAAAGCGCAGTGGTGATCAAATACCACCAAGGAAGCTCTATTTGTGTGAAAAAAGGGCGTCAATTTTTGTTTGGGAGCCACATCGCACGACCGCGCAATTGTCTGTTAAAGTGCAACAGCGCTGAAAACTAAAAATTGGTCTGACAGGAAGGGGGTGAAAATGCCCTGTATGGAAGGGGTTAATATACTTATTTTTTATTTTTTATAGTAAAAAACAAACAAACCCAGAGGTGATCAAATGCCAGCAAAAGAAAGCGCTATTTTTGTGTTTAAAAACAAAATATCAATTTGTAATTGGATGCAGCGCTGCATGACCGCGCAATTACCAGTTAAAGTAAAAAAACTGCCTGGTCATGAAGGGGGCAACATTTTTCAGAGCTCAAGTGGCTATTTTAATAATAATAAAAGATAAAAGAATCCTTTTAACACTTTTAAGGTTGATAGATAGAAGAGCAATATAAAGTATGTTGTGCCGTATTGTGATTTAGTTCAGGCCAGTGACATAGTTAGATTCTCCTTTTTGGTAACATGTTGTACTGTAATATTTGTATTACCTTTTGCAGACAGTGAAATGATTTGCCGTCATGTGTAAGCATAGTGGCTTTTTATACGTTTGTACGGATAATACAGGATTTGCTGCACCTGCCCAGGAAGTTGTCTTTAGTAATTCATTTCACTTGTATGTATTTGCCACGATACTCGGCCTGTGTGCATGTTTGTACACCTTCTTCTTATATTAAGGTGTTGTATACCGCCTGTTTATGTTCATGTCCTGCATACTTAAGCTTTTACGTTTTAAAGCGATGTGACACCTTGGGAGCGGCGTATGATTTTTTTATTTAGGTGTACCGAACCTTAAAATAATTCGATTATTTATTCATCTATTTCGAATGCATTTTCTTTTAGTTCTTGCATGAATGTGTTCTTGTTTAAGCTTGGTGCCATGACTGCTGCCCCAGGTTTCTTGTTTTAGGCTCGCTCGATTCCCCCATTAACACTGACTGTGTTGATTGGGGAATCCCTCCCATGGTGTTATTGTGTACTCCCAGCGGGGGGTATTGTGCAAGGAGCCATCCATGCTGGGAGAGCACAGTGATTGCTTTCTTAAAATCTGCCATGCTGTTTGTACCCAAGTTGATGAATGGAGATTCGAACCATCTATGGCTGGCTTTATTGTCTTGCAGCATACTATGGAGCCATCTTGCATGTAGGGGTGCAACGGATCAAAAAACTCACGGTTCAGATCGTTCCTCGGGTCAGGAGTTACGGATCGGCAAAAAAAAAAAAAAAATTCTCCCCCACTGTAATATCCATATTCCCCCCCCCCCCCCACTGCAGTGGCTTCACTAGGGTTGGTGTCACTCAGGGCAGAAAAAAATGGTGTCATCCCCCCCCCCCCCACCAACTATAGAACCCCTCGGTGCAGACACCCCACCCCCCCTCAAGCAATACAGAGTCAAACACTTCCACTGTCTGTCCCAAGAGTGCAGGCTCCTCCTCCGTGGGTGTAGACAGAGGAGGAGGGCCGCCGCCGGGTGTACCAAGATGTCTGCGGCTCTGGAGCTAGGCCGAAGCCGCGGCCTTTCCTAACGTTATGGCCGCTGATCCGGAGGTAGGCCGAAGCTTCGTTAGGAACATTGGGAAAGGCCGCGGCTTCGGCCTAGCTCCGAAACCGCGGCAATCCGCGGATCACAGTGTGTGCCGATCGGATCAACTGTGATCCTTTGCACCACTACTTGCATGTACTACTGTCCCTACTCTGTGTGCATCAATGGCACACACAGCCCCATAGTCTAGGATGGAAGGGCACTTCCCTACTCCTCCCTTCTCAAAGCTAACAGGCTGACTCTGGACTGAACTGTTTACCCTTCCCGTGAAGACTGTAAATTCATTAGACGCTGTACCCAAATAAAACTTTTCTAAATGGAGCTTTTGGTGGTTTTTGATCACCTCTGCGTTTTTTAAATTTTTTTTGCGCTATAAACAAAAATAGAGCGACAATTTTGAAAATGTTTATCTTTTTTTTTTACTTTTTGCTATATCCCCAAAAAAAAAATATAAAAACCTTTTTTTTTTTTTCAGTTTAGGCCGATACGTATTCTTCTACATATTTTTGGTAAAAAAAAAATCACAATTAGCGTTTATTGATTGGTTTGCGCAAAATTTATAGCGTTTACAAAATTAGGGATAGTTTTATGGCATTTTTATTATTTTTTTTTTCGTGACTGCGACATTGTAGCGGACAAAGTTGACACATTTTTGGGACCATTGTAATTTTCACAGCAAAAAGTGATATAAAAATGCATTGATTACTGTGAAAATGACAATTGCAGTTTGGGAGTTAACCACAAGGGGGCGCTGTATGGGTTATGTGTGACCTCATCTGTGTTTCTAACAGTACGGGGCGGGGCTGGACGTGTGACGTCATCGATCGTCTTTCCCTATATCAGGGAACAGATGATCAGTGACATTGCCACAGTGAAGAACAGGGAAGCCGTGTTTGCACTCACCTCTCCCCATTCTTCAGCTCCTGTGACCGATCGTGGGGACACCGGCGGCGATCGGGTCCCATGGCCACGGTGCTTCGGACCGTGTCAAACCTGTAAGTGCCTGTGCCCAGCCGTGCCATTCTGCCAAAGTATATGTGCAGGACGTGGTCCTTAAGTGGTTAAAGATATCTAATAATAAAAAAAATAGAAATCTTTATCCATTTGGGCCAATATGTATTCTGCTACGTTTTTGGTAAAAATACAAACAAAAAAAACAATAAGCGTATATTGATTGGTTTGCACAAAAGTTAAGGTGTCTACAAACTGTGGGATTCCAATGGATTTAATAAATTCAGATGATTTAATGTGACTCTGCCCATGACACCAGAATGCTGCTCAGTCAGCTTGGAAACCCAACACTTCTGGAACTATCGATCTCTTGGGTCCCCCGCAGTCCTCGCTGTCAGTCTCTTAGGTCCCCCACAGCCCTCACTGGTTCCTCCCATTGATCTTCATGGCAGTGCTGTATCCTGTGAGGCTTGCTAATTAAACTCAAGGGCCCGGATCCACAAAGCATTACGAAGGCGTATCTCCAGATACACCGCCATAATTTAAAATTTGCGCCGGCGTATCATTGTTTTGTATCTTAGTTGCATATTTACGCTGGCCGATAGGGGCACTTCCGTAGATGTTCCGCGTAAAATATGCAAATGAGATAGATACGCCGATCCACGAACGTACGTACGCCCGGCGCAATTTTTTTTACGTTTGCGTAATCGTATGTCCAGCGTAAAGTTAAAAAAAAACTTCATTTACGTCGGGTCACGAAATAATTAAAACACACCTGCCTCTTCCCCATTTGAATTGGATGCGCGTACGCCGGCCCATTTACGCTACACCGCCGTAACGTAGGACGCAAGTGCTTTGTGAATACGGCACTTGCGCTCCTAACTTACGGCGGCGTAGCAGCATAAAGAATTTACGCTACGCCGGAAAAAAGTTACGCCGCCCTTTGTGGATCCGGCCCAAGAAATGGATATTCCCACAAGTGTCATTCTCCCAGCAGACTTTATTCAGGGATTACTTGTATGTAATACTTGGTAAGTAGAAACACATAAAACATGGCCACGAATTTGAAGCAACATCACCCCCCCCGTGTTTCACTGACAGGAGTGAAAATGACAGCAAAAACTAAAGCTGCTCAACAGTTGCTTATGACCACGGCATTTAAGCAGCCCCTTGTTACACAAACAGACCGGGCTAAAGCCGTCACAAACGCTATTGGTGTGTTTATAGGTGCAGACATGAAGCCTTTTTCGGTTGTGCAGAACGAGGGATTTAAACACATGCTGAAAGTGCTTGAGCCACTTTACAACATTTTTTTTAATTTCTGATCCGAAAAATGATCCGAACCGTGACTCTGATGCGAGAAACGATCCAAACTGTGAGTTTTTTGATCCGTTGCACCCCTACTGCTCTCCCCCGAGTGATGCTGCTGTCGGCGCTCCGCTTCCCCCTCTGTTTTCCTGCTGTCCTCCATGCTCTGTGTCCCGTCCTCCTCCGTGATGTTGCTCTCCCACTCCATGCAGCATGTCCCGTGTCCCCCTCTGCACTCTGTTTCCCCTCCATTTCCTCCTTCACCCCCTCTGTCCTCATCAGGATGGAGAGCGGAGGTAGGAGCCCACTAAACCCCGCTCCTACCTGCTTTGAATGAACAGAATCAGTGATCACTGACTCTGTCCATTCACATAACTGAGCATCGTAACCTGTGATTACAATGCTTCAGTTAATGAATGGAGAGGAGCTTCTGTCTCCTGTCCATTCATTTTAGCTGAGGCTGCAGAGAAAGGGACTGGGGAATATGTGTCCTTAGTCCCTTTCTCTGTCTTAAAGGTGAGATGTCAGGGGTCTGTCCCCTGACATCTCACCCAAGCCCCCCATAGTGCTAAAAAAAAAATGAAGAAAAATTGCAATACATATTAAAAAAATTCATTGTAAAAAAAAACAAAAAAAACACTGACACCATCCACCCCCCTCCCAAAAAAAAGCATTGAAAAAAAACCATAAAGTTGTAAAAAATAAAATTATATACATATATATATCGTGTATATGTGATATCTATCTATCTATCTATCTTGTTTGTTGCATTTCAATATACTTCTCTCTAGTATTCTCTCTCAAGGTGCCCATGTCTGAAGGCCTGGGCGCTTCCTGGGCATTCTGTTTAACAGTAACCTAGGATTTCATGTTTTAGGAGCCTGGAGAGGAATTGTCACCCAGTCTAGGTATTTCAATGCTTCTGGGACTCTTTATCCATTCTGTCAAAACTGCTGACATAAACTCTCTGGGCCAGATTCTCAGCGGCACTACGCCTGCGTAAATGTATATGCGCGGCGTAATAGTAACTGTGCGCCTGCGTATCGATGCGCGGTAAACACAGAACCACATACGCGCGATTTTTTTTTCCGTCTGGGCAGCGAAAATGCATTAAGCTAGCGCGGCGTAGGCGCATAGTTACGCATCAAAAATATTCAATTCCCATTGAATTAGCATGCAAATATGCAAATGAGGGAGATGCACGTATTCCCGAAACTACGCGCGTCCGGCGTTGGCTACTCGTGGTGCGCGTAACTCGAAAGCCTTGAGTAAACATACCCCTCATAAAAGCACGGGTAACTTTGCTCAAGGCCGTGTGCAAGTCAGCTGGAGAGCAACTACAGCAGCACCATAACGGACGAGCTGAGCAATCACACTTACTGGACAACACATTTGTATGCCAAGATGCCAGGGGCAGCCATGGTCTTATCACTACTAATGTATGCAGAGGAAGAGGAGCATAGAAGGAGGAGGAGGGGGGCACGTGAGAGGATCTATGAGGAGGTGTATCGCATCTTCAGATTCACCCCTGCTGCCATCCTGGAAATAACCACAGCCCTGCAGGATGACATCACCAGCCAGACATACCGCTCACATGCACTGCAGCCACTGGTGAAGGTCCTGGCAACACTCCATTTTCTGGCCAGTGGATCATTCCAGCGTACAAGTGGAGTGGTGGCTGGGATGTCACAAACCAGCATAAGCAGATGTGTGCACCAGGTTGTCCCAGCAATCCTCAGACGCATGTCCAACCAGTTCATCAGACCCACCACTGAGCACCTGCGGCAGAAGGCAATGACAGATTTCTACAGAATTGACGGATTCCCACGCACCATCGGGGCCATTGATTGCACACATGTGGCCCTACAGCCCCCCAGTGTCACAGAGCACATATACCGCAATCGGAAGCATTGGCATTCCATCAACGTACAGGTGATAGCCGATGCCAAATACCTCATATGGCACGTCCGTGCCAAAGACCCCGGGTCCAGCCATGACAGCTACATATACTGTCAAAGCAACATCCCCGAAGATTTTGAGCAGGACATGTATGGGGATAGCTGGCTGGTTGGTGAGTGACATGGGTGGCAGCCATGACTATCCCCTCCCATGATGCACAACAGAAGTGGCACATGCATGACTACCATGCTCCTGTCTTTTCCCTTACAGGTGACTCTGCATATGGACTGGGACCCCATCTCATGACTCCTTTCCGGAACCCCCAAACCAGAGGAGAGAGAAGATACAATGAAGCACACATCAAAACCCGTGCAGTGGTGGAGCACACATTTGGCCTCCTGAAGTCCCGTTTCCGATGCCTGGATAAGTCTGGGGGGGCCCTATTGTATTCCCCTACCTTTGTGGGTCAGATCATTGGTGCATGTTGTTGTGTGTGTGCACACACACACACACACACACAGATGGATATACACACACACACACACAGATGGATACATACACACACACACACAGATGGATACATACACACACACACACACACACACAGATGGATACATACACACACACAGATGGATACATACACACACACACACACACACACACAGATGGATACATACATACACACACAGATGGATACATACATACACACACACACACACACACACACACACACACACACAGATGGATACATACATACACACACAGATGGATACATACATACACACACACACACACACACACACACACACACACACAGATGGATACATACATACACACACACACAGATGGATACATACATACACACACACACAGATGGATACATACAGACACACACACATATGGATACATACACACACACACACACAGATGGATACATACATACATACACACACACAGATGGATACATACATACACACACACACAGAGATGGATACATACATACACACACAGATGGATACACACACACACAGATGGATACATACACACACACACACACACACACACACACACACACAGATGGATACATACACACACACACACACAGATGGATACATACACACACACACACACACACACACAGATGGATACATACACACACACACACACAGATGGATACATACACACACACACACACAGATGGATACATACACACACACACACACACACACACACACACACAGATGGATACATACACACACACAGATGGATACATACACACACACACACACACACACACAGATGGATACATACACACACACACACAGATGGATACATACACACACACACACACACACAGATGGATACATACACACACACACACACACACACAGATGGATACATACACACATGGATACACACACACACAGATGGATACATATACACACACACACAGATGGATACATACACACACACACACAGATGGATACACACAGATGGATACATACACACACAGATGGATACATACACACACAGATGGATACATACACACACAGATGGATACACACACACACACACAGATGGATACATACACACACACAGATGGATACATACACACACACAGATGGATACATACACACACACACAGATGGATACACACACACACACAGATGGATACACACACACACACACACAGATGGATACATACACACACACAGATGGATACATACACACACACACAGATGGATACATACACACACACACAGATGGATACACACACACACACACAGATGGATACATACACACACACACAGATGGATACATACACACACACAGATGGATACATACACACACACACACAGATGGATACATAGATGGATACATACACACACACACAGATGGATACACACACACAGATGGATACATACACACACACACAGATGGATACACACACACACACACACAGATGGATACGTACACACACACACAGATGGATACATACACACACACAGATGGATACATATATACACACACACACACACACAGATGGATACATACACACACACACGGATACACACACAGATGGATACATACACACACACACAGATGGATACATACACACACACACACAGATGGATACATACACACACACACAGATGGATACATACACACACACACACAGATGGATACATACACACACACACAGATGGATACATACACACACACACACACAGATGGATACACACACACACACACAGATGGATACACACACACACACACACACACACATGGATACACACACACACATGGATACACACACACACATGGATACATACACACACACAGATGGATACATACACACACACACACAGATTGACACACACAGATGGATACATACACACACACACAGATGGATACATACACACACACACACAGATGGATACATACACACACATACACACACACACACACACACACACAGATGATACATACACACACACACACAGATTGACACACACAGATGGATACATACACACACACACAGATGGATACATACACACACACACACAGATGGATACATACACACACACACACACAGATGGATACATACATACACACATACACACACACAGATGGATACATACATACATACACACACACACACAGATGGATACATACACACACACATACACACACACACACACACACACACACACACAGATGGATACATACACACACAGATGGATACATACACACACACACACACACACAGATGGATACACACACACACACACAGATGGATACATACACACAGATGGATACATACACACACACACACAGATGGATACACACACACACACACAGATGGATACATACACACACACACACACACAGATGGATACATACACACACACACACAGATGGATACATACACACACACACACACACACACACACACACAGATGGATACACACACAGATGGATACACACACACACACACATGGATACATACACACACACACACAGATGGATACAAACACACACGCACAGATGGATACAAACACACACGCACAGATGGATACATACACACACACACAGATGGATACATACACACACACACAGATGGATACATACACACACACAGATGGATACATACACACACACACACACACACACACACACACACACACACAGATGGATACATACACACACAGATGGATACATACACACACACACACACAGATGGATACATACACACACACACACACAGATGGATACACACACACACACACACAGATAGATACATACACACACACACAGATGGATACATACATACACACACAGATGGATACATAGACACACACACACAGATGGATACATACATACACACACAGATGGATACATACATACACACACACACGCACACAGATGGATACATACACACACACACACACACAGATGGATACATACATACACACACACACACAGATGGATACACACACACACACACAGATGGATACATACACACACACACACACACACACACAGATGGATACATACACACACACACAGATGGATACATACACACACACACACAGATGGATACACACACACAGATGGATACACACACAGATGGATACACACACACACAGATGGATACATACACACACACACACACACACACACACACACACACAGAGATGGATACATACACACACACATATGGATACATACACACACACACACACACACACACACACACACACAGATGGATACACACACACAGATGGATACACACACACACACACAGATGGATACATACACATACACACACACACACACACACACAGATGGATACATACACACACTCACAGATGGATACACACACACAGATGGATACACACACACAGATGGATACATACACACACACACACAGATGGATACATACACACACACAGATGGATACACACACACACACACACACAGAGATGGATACATACACACACACACAGATGGATACACACACACACACACAGATGGATACATACACACACACACAGATGGATACATACACACACACACACACACACACACACACACACAGATGGATACATACATACACACACACACACACACACACACAGATGGATACATACACACACACACACACACACACAGATGGATACATACACACACACACACACACACACAGATGGATACATACACACACACACACACACACACAGATGGATACATACATACACACACACACACACAGATGGATACACACACACACACAGATGGATACACACACACACACACACACACAGATGGATACATACACACACAGATGGATACATACACACACACACACACACACAGATGGATACACACACACACACACATACATACATACACACACACACACACACACACACACACAGATGGATACATACACACACAGATGGATACATACACACACACACACACAGATGGATACACACACAGATGGATACATACACACACACACACACACACAGATGGATACATACACACACACACACACACACACAGATGGATACATACACACACACACACAGATGGATACACACAGATGGATACATACACACACACACACACACACACACACACACACACACACACAGATGGATACATACACACACACACACACACACAGATGGATACATACATACACACACACACACACACACACAGATGGATACATACATACACACACACACAGATGGATACATACACACACACACACACACACACACAGATGGATACATACACACACACACACAGATGGATACACACACACACAGATGGATACATACACACACACACACAGATGGATACACACACACACACACACACACACACACACGGATACATACACACACACACGGATACATACACACACACACGGATACATACACACACACACACACACACAGATGGATACATACACACACACACACACACACACACACACACACACACACACAGATGGATACATACACACACACACACACACACAGATGGATACACACACACAGATGGATACACACACACAGATGGATACATACACACACACACAGATGGATACATACACACACACACACACACAGATGGATACATACACACACACAGATGGATACATACACACACACACACACACACAGATGGATACATACACACACACACAGATGGATACACACACACACACACACACACACACACACAGATGGATACATACACACACACACACACACACACACACACAGATGGATACATACATACACACACACACAGATGGATACATACACACACACAGATGGATACATACACACACACACACACACACACACACACACACACACAGATGGATACATACACACACACACACACACACACACACACACAGATGGATACATACACACAGATGGATACACACATACACACACACACACACACACACACACACAGATGGATACACACACACACACACACACACAGATGGATACATACACACACAGATGGATACATACACACACACACACACACACACACACAGATGGATACACACACACACACAGATGGATACATACATACACACACACAGATACATACATACATACATACATACATACACACACACACACACACACACACACACACACACAGATGGATACATACACACACACACACAGATGGATACATACACACACAGATGGATACATACACACACACACACAGATGGATACACACACACACAGATGGATACACACACACACACACACACACACACACAGATGGATACATACACACACACACAGATGGATACATACACACACACACAGATGGATACACACAGATGGATACATACACACACACACAGATGGATACATACACACACACACACACAGATGGATACATACATACACACACACACACACACACACACAGATGGATACATACACACACAGATGGATACATACACACACACACACACACACACACAGATGGATACATACACACACACACACACACAGATGGATACACACACACAGATGGATACACACACACACACACACACACACACAGATGGATACATACACACACACACACAAATGGATACATACACACACACACACACACACAGATGGATACATACACACACACACACACAGATGGATACATACACACACACACACACACACAGATGGATACATACACACACGCACGCACACACACACACACACACACACAGATGGATACATACACACACAGATGGATACATACACACACACACACACACACAGATGGATACATATACATACACGCACACACACACACACACACACAGATGGATACTGTAACGTTTGGGGGATCAGCTTGATCGCAGGACACAGGCTTTTAAATCAAAACTGAGGTTTATTGAACACAAATGGCTTCACAGCAGCAAAAGCAAAACAATCAGTCTCACCGACTCTTAGGGCTCAGCACTGCCATTGCAATTCACAGTCCTTGCAGGTAAAGTTCCCCAGTTGCAGGCTTTCAGGCAGGACACAAGTCCTTTTAAAGTTCTTCCCAGCTTCTCAGAGCTTTGCAGCATTCACCTGTCTAGCATCGCCATACACAGGCTCTGCTACACACTTCCACTCTCTCACCTGCAACTTCCTGTCCTCACTTAAACCATCTCCTGGACAGGTGCATTAACCCTTTTTGTCCTCTTAAAAGGACCATAGCCCAAATAGAGGGGAAACATAGCGTCCCTCCAGGACGCAGCCACGGCGACCTGTACATATCCCCCCCCTGTGCCCCAACGCCGAGGAGGTGGGGGCAACAGTGGAGCCCAAACAATGGACTCGGGAGAGGGCATCTGCATTTTGATGCAGTCTCCCGGGCCTATGCTCCACTATAAATTTAAATTCTTGGAGCGCCAGGAACCACCGGGTAATCCTGGCATTAGTCCCTTTACCTTGCCTAAGCCATGTTAAAGGGGCATGATCAGAAATGAGCCTAAATTTTCTGCCCAAAAGGTAATATCTGAGGGACTCCAGGGCCCACTTAATGGCCAGGCACTCTCTCTCAATAACAGCGTAGTTTTTCTCTGCTGGTGTCAACTTCCTACTGAGGAAGACTACTGGGTGCTCCTCACCATTAACAACCTGTGACAACACCGCTCCTAATCCTACATCGGAAGCGTCAGTTTGGACAACAAACTCTCTTGAAAATTTGGGCGCTATCAAGACAGGGTGTTGGCACAGTGCTGACTTGAGCTCCAAAAAAGCCTTTTCAGCATCCGCATTCCACTCGACCATGACCGATTTCCGACCCTTGGTCAGATCGGTCAGTGGAGCCGCTAATGTGGCAAAGTTGGGTACGAACCTTCTGTAGTATCCCACCATGCCCAGGAATGCACGTACCTGCTTTTTCGTGAGGGGGCGGGGCCAACTATTTATAGCCTCTACCTTGTTGACCTGAGGTTTCACCACCCCTCTACCCACGATATAGCCCAGGTATTTCACCTCCTCCATTCCCAAATGACATTTTTCAGGGTTTATTGTGAACCCTTCCTTCCAAAGAGAGTCCAGTACTGCCTGGACTTTGGGCAAGTGCGAGTCCCAGTCTCTGCTAAAAACGACTATGTCATCCAAGTACACTGAGGCATACTCCCGATGAGGTCGTAAAATCCTATCCATTGCTCGCTGGAATGTGGCTGGAGCAGTTTGCAGTCCAAAAGGCATTCGTTTGTACTGAAAACTCCCCTCTGGAGTAGAAAAAGCAGTTTTCTCTCTAGCCGCCTTAGTCAATGGGATTTGCCAATACCCCTTGGTAAGGTCTAATGTTGTGATGTACCTGGCTGGACCTAGTCGCTCAATAAGTTCATCCACCCGGGGCATGGGGTAGGCATCAAACCGTGAAACCTCATTAAGTTTCCGAAAATCATTGCAGAATCGCAGAGTCCCGTTGGGCTTTGGTACCAACACGATGGGGCTCGACCACTCACTCTGCGATTCCTCGATGATATCCAGGTCTAACATTTTTTTCACTTCCTCTGAAACGGCCTTTCTTTGCGCCTCTGGGATGCGGTAGGGCCGGACAAAAACTTTGACTCCAGGTTCTGTGATAATATCATGCTCTATCACACTAGTAAGCCCTGGCAAGTCTGAAAACTTTTCTTTATTTCTTTGCAAGAACTCCTTTGCTTGCTGATTTTGTATTTTAGACAGGGTATTTGCTACTTGGACACGCTCTACCCCAACCTGAGGCTCAAGCCTTGCACTAGCCAGGGAGGTCACTGTTTCCCTATCCGTCCAGGGTTTTAACAAGTTAACATGATATATCTGATACGGTTTCCTCTTGCCTGGCTGGTGCACTCTATAATTTACCTCTCCTACTTTTTCCACAACTTCAAAGGGACCTTGCCATCTGGCCAAGAATTTACTTTCCACAGTGGGGATGAGCACAGCTACTCGATCTCCCACTTGGAAGTGCCTTATTTTTGCAGCCCTGTTATAGACCCGTCGTTGAGCCTCCTGGGCCTTTTGTAAATGTTCTTTGACTAGTGGCATCACGGTTTGGATCCTTTCCTGCATTTGGGAGACATATTCCAGGACACTCTTATGCTGAACAGGTTCACTTTCCCATTCCTCTTTAATAAAATCAAGTAGACCGCGAGGTCTCCGCCCATAAACCAACTCAAAAGGCGAAAACCCTGTGGAGGCCTGGGGCACTTCCCGGATGGCAAATAGGAGAGCTGGCAACAGGCAGTCCCAATCTTTCCCATCCCTTTGCACCACTTTCTTGAGCATAGACTTAAGGGTTTTATTAAAGCGTTCCACCAACCCGTCCGTTTGGGGATGGTAGACCGAGGTGCGCAGCTGTTTAATGCGGAACAGCTTACACACATCGGCCATAACCCTCGACATAAACGGGGTACCCTGGTCTGTGAGTATTTCCTTGGGGAAACCCGTCCGTGTAAACAATTGGAATAATTCTCGAGCAATGGCCTTTGAGGAGGTATTCCGCAGGGGTAGCGCCTCAGGATATCGGGTGGCATAGTCAAGAATCACCAAAATGTAGGAGTGACCACGAGCTGACTTTACCAAGGGACCCACTATATCCATGGCTATCCTCTCGAATGGGACCTCAATTATGGGCAGAGGGACCAAAGGGCTCCGAAAGTGAGTCACCGGAGCGGTCAACTGGCAGGTCGGACAAGAGGCACAGTATCTCTTTACCTCTGCTTTCAGACCTGGCCAGTAAAACCGGTCGGTGATCCGTGCCTCCGTCTTCTCAACTCCCAGGTGCCCCCCTAACACATCATCATGGGCCAGTTCCAGAACCTTTCGTCTATATTGTTGGGGTACCAACAATTGTTCTACCACGTTTTCTCTCTCTTTGGTAACCCGATACAGCAATTCATTATATATTGCAAAGTGTGGCCACCTTTCATTCGCACCTGGCTCTTGGGGAACCCCATTTACTACTACAACTTGTTCCCGTGCACGGGCCAAAGTGGGGTCCTGCATCTGAGCAGTACCAAACTCCCCCTGGGGAACACCCAAATCCGGCAGGGCAGGAGTAGAGGCTACTTCCTCATCCTCTTCCCCCAGCATTACCTGAAGTGGGGAAGGCTCCTCCCCCTGAGGGTTTTGGTAGGTCTGTGTACCACATGTCTTGACATTCTCAACAGTATCAATGCTACTTTTATCACCATTAACCACATCATGAGCCTTTTCCTCATCTGGATCCACATTAAACACATTTGGCAGTTCAGGGTTATTCCTCTCAGCAGCAGGAACAGGGGGGCTAGTTTCTCCCCAGTCTCTGAACTGTTCTCCTTGTTCCCACAGTTTGGTAAACAATGGACAGTCTCGTCCTATTATAACATCATGTACCAAGTTCTTTACCACCCCCACCTCTTGAGTACAAGTGCCACATGCTGAGGAGATAGACACCGTGATGATGGGGTACTCTCTAGTGTCCCCGTGTATGCACACCACCCGTAAAGTTTTGCTGACCGTACCGACCTTCCCAATTATTCTAGGATGAACAAGGGTTACCATGCTTCCAGAGTCCAACAAAGCCCAGGCAGGGAGGTTGTTCACTTGGACTTCATACTCAAACTTATCGTCATCCATGTCGAGATGTGTGGTGCATACTTTATGGGCACAGAAAGACCCCCTCCGAAGAACCCCGCATTCCATGGGCTCCTCTTGCAGTGGGCAGTGTGCCCGGGTATGACCCCAGGAATGACATCGCCAACATTGTACATCCACTCCTCTCCGAACAGGAACAGAACGCTGGGGAGGTACCGGGCGTGACTCTTGGCCTTCCGGGGTGTTTGTTCCCAGGCCCCTTGGAACATCCTTTCGAAGGGCAGCAGTTGGTCGAACAGGTCGTGGCAAACTGGGCCCTATGCGCTTGGTAGGTCCGAGCAGGTCCTCCACCACTGTAAATCGTTCCACCATCTCAACAAGGAGGTTTGCGGTTTTGGGATCTCCATGGCTGACCCACCGTTGAAGGTCATCTGGCAGGGACCTCAGGTATCGGTCCAGCACGACCCGCTCCACGATTTGGGGGCCAGACAACACCTCAGGCTGCAGCCATTTTTTCACTAGTTGCACCAGGTCATGCATTTGAGATCGGGGTGGCCGATCTGGACGATATTTCCATTGGTGTACTCGTTGGGCCCGAACAGCCGTAGTCACCCCCAGACGAGCCAGAATTTCGGTTTTTAGCTTTTGATAGTCTTTAGCATCATCCGGTGGCAGGTCAAAGTAGGCTTTTTGAGGATCTCCAGTGAGAAAAGGAGCAATGAGGCCGGCCCACTGGTCCTGAAGCCACCCTTCTCTCTCTGCCGTCCTCTCAAAGGTAGCAAGAAATGCTTCTACATCATCGTTTGGGGATAATTTCTGCAGAAAATGGCTTGCCCTCACAGTCACCTGGTTGCCAGGGGCAACAGCCGCTTGTCCCTGAACCTTAGACAGCTGCTGCACTGCTTCCTTTAAAGCAGTCACCTGAGTCTGCATAACCTCTTGCTGGGTTGTTTGCTGGGCTACCAACTGAGCCACCAACAGGCGGGTATTTTCTTGCTGCAGCGTCAGCGCCTCCTCATGGCGGGTCTGCGCTTGTATGTTAGCCAGGGTCAGCTGTTTAATTAGCTCCTCCATAGCTTCGGCTTTCAATGTTTGTGCAGCTTTAACCCAGGACATAAATCCAATGCACTGTCTCTTTAAATGTCAGTTCAATATAAAGTCCAAAAAAAAAAAAAATTTCTTTCTTCTTATGCCTGTTATTATGTCCTGCCCGCATTCGAGCACCAGTGTAACGTTTGGGGGATCAGCTTGATCGCAGGACACAGGCTTTTAAATCAAAACTGAGGTTTATTGAACACAAATGGCTTCACAGCAGCAAAAGCAAAACAAATAATCAGTCTCACCGACTCTTAGGGCTCAGCACTGCCATTGCAATTCACAGTCCTTGCAGGTAAAGTTCCCCAGTTGCAGGCTTTCAGGCAGGACACAAGTCCTTTTAAAGTTCTTCCCAGCTTCTCAGAGCTTTGCAGCATTCACCTGTCTAGCATCGCCATACACAGGCTCTGCTACACACTTCCACTCTCTCACCTGCAACTTCCTGTCCTCACTTAAACCATCTCCTGGACAGGTGCATTAACCCTTTTTGTCCTCTTAAAAGGACCATAGCCCAAATAGAGGGGAAACATAGCGTCCCTCCAGGACGCAGCCACGGCGACCTGTACATAACACACACACACACACACAGATGGATACACACACACACACACACACACATGGATACATACACACACACACACACAGATGGATACATACACACACACACACAGATGGATACATACACACACACACACAGATGGATACATACACACACACACACACACACACACACATAGATGGATACATACACACACACACACACAGATGGACACACACACACAGATGGATACATACACACACACACACACACACAGATGGATACATACACACACAGATGGATACACACACACACACACACACACACACAGATGGATACATACACACAGATGGATACATACACACACACACACACACACACACACACACACACAGATGGATACATAGATAGATACATACACAGATAGATAGATACATACACACAGATAGATAGATACATACACACAGATAGATAGATACATACACACAGATAGATAGACATAGATAGATATAGAGACAGACAGACAGACATTGGGTCTAAGGGGAAGAATGAGAGATAGATAAGACAGACAGATGAGAGAGAGAGATTTAGTGGTGGATGGGAGAAGCATTTACTACGATCAGCAGTCCCCCATCCCCCCTCCCTTCTGCTCTCCTCTGGAGTCCAGCTGCACACAGCTTCAAGTCTGTATGCTCAGAGCAGCACTCATAATCTGCCTGGCAGGAGAGGTCCTCTCACCTGCCCAGGCACATTTCTCTGTCTTCACCAGCAGATCACGAGTGAATAGCTGGGGGGAAAAGGTGAAGCAGGACCCCCCCCCCCCCTCCCTTCACAGTCAGTTCGATCAGAGCATACAGACTTGAAACTGTGGGCAGTGCTGCTCGGCGGGACCCTGGAGAGGGGTGGGTGGGGGGGTTGTGCTGGTGGTGACGGGGCTGGCTGGCAGTGACAGTACTAGCGCAGAGAGATGCTGCGGGACCCGGTGGTGGTTCGGCTGGTGGTGGCAGGCATGGATGGATTTAGCTGGGGGAATGGAGGTATATGAATGTGGCTGCTTACCTTCAATTGTGCCGCTCCTCGGACGCCCCCACAAGCTCTCCAGAAACCGGAAGTGATTTAAATGGCACTTCCCACTGACCTCTACTCCGGTCCCCGCTGGCCAATCACATTAGACCACTTGGACATTTTAGCAAATGAAAGGACAGTGGGAGTCTGTGCGGGTGCACAGCTTGCGCCCTGCACACGCCCTAAACACGGGCAAATCAGCTTCCCTGCCTGCAGTCAGCTGATTGCAGGCTGGGAAGCTTCCCATAGACCGCTGCATGTCCGGCGCCTGGACACTCTTAAAGTGACATTTACAAAAAAAAAAAAAAAAACATTTATTTTTTACAGCTTGGTGGGGGGGGCGGCGCCCTAACGCCCCCTATGGACGGGCCGCCACTGGTCAAAGTGCTAAAAAGAGTTTGTATACAGTTGTAATCTAAAGTTCCACTGTACATCTCTTCTCTGCTGTCCCGTCTGTGTGCTTGTCTCGACTGTAAAGTGTGGGAAGAGGGTGTACCCCTTTACGGAGGATAGACAGCAGGATCCGTTCGCCCCTTGTACGGTAACTTCTGAAGAGAGAGAGCAGTTTGGTATTAAGGTGCCAATATTGCTGTCTTGTGGAGGAAGTCCCTTCCCCCCTCTTTCCCTTTCCCCCAATGTTACACATGATCACCTTGAAGGTCTGTGTCCTACATTGGGAAAGTTTTTTTCAATATTTTTTTTTTTTACTCTGCCATGGCCGGTTCCAAGCCTGTGCTGCGAAAAGAGGGATGTGTGCTGGTGAAAGCAAACCAGCCCTGTAAAGAATATTTGCTACTGTAGACCATTGGCAAGGTCACTGGGGGATTCTCCAGGAACTCAGCCAAACATGGCAAGGAAGTACAAGTAGGGGGGGGGGGGGTAATTTTCCAAATCATTTTCCGTGTACAGTGTTTTTGATAACTTTACATAGGATTGCAGACAGTCCTCTTTGGGGCTACATTCAGAGGTGGCTCTAGGCCAGTGATGGCGAACCTTGGCACCCCAGATGTTTTGGAACTACATTTCCCATGATGCTCAACTACACTGCAGAGTGCATGAGCATCATGGGAAATGTAGTTCCAAAACATCTGGGGTGCCAATGTTCACCATCACTGCTCTAGGCTTTGTAAGGCCTTAGGCAAAAGCTAGACATGAATGATTTGGGAGTTCTAATCCAAAAATCCATGGTCGGGCCAAGCTGGCCAAATTTTCCCCCATAGATTTCAATGTTAAACAGCTCTCCTATGGGGGGGGGGCAGCTTTGGAACCCTGGTAACGGCAAACAATAAGGGTTAGAGGTCCAAAACCTTTACAGTAGGTGGTCCTGGGTCCCCTCAACATGACCTCATAGTTTCAAGTCCCTGGAAAGCTTGGCAAGAGAACAGTGGGTCGCCAAGCTGGCTGGGTTTTTGATCCTGTACAGCCAAACCACAAGTGAAAGCCGGTTTAATCTTCTCCTGGTGGTGGGCCTTGGGGCCCTCTAGAGGCTGGCCAAATTTTGGGTCCCTGATATTTATGGTTCGTGAACAATGCTGGGCAAAGCTGTCCGTATTTCTCCATAAAAGCTAATGTTAAAAACTCGCTGGTGACAGTGAACTTGGACCCCTGGTATTGGTGAACCATTGGGGTCAGAGGGCCCAATCTTCTACCATAGATGGTCCCAGGTTCCCTCTACATGACCCCCAAGATTAGTGTTCTTGACCCCATATGATTCAGGAATAGTGCGGGCCAAGTTTGCCAGGTTTCCCCATAGATTTCAATGTTAAATCCCGGGGCTAGAGTCGCTGGACAGCTTGGGGTGGTAGATGGGTAAAACCCTGACCCTGATTAACCCCACCCATGCCTAAGGGTTGCTGGTCAGCTTTGCGAGTACAAATTATTTGAGCAGACTGCATTTACCTGGGCTGGAACTTTTTTACCTATATTCCCATGCCAAGCTGGCCAGGAAATAAACCATCTTCCTTGCCATCTTAATTGTTTAAGATGGCAGGGAAGACAGGAAGATGGAGAGGGGACCATTTTCCGAATCAGTTTCCACAGTGTACAGTGTTTTTGCAGATAGACAATCCTATGTAAAGTTATCAAAAACACTGTACACGGAAAATGATTTGGAAAATTACCGCCCCCCCCTACTTGTACTTCATTGCCATGTTCGGCTGAGTTCCTGGAGAATCCCCCAGTGACCTTGCCAATGGTCTACAGTAGCAAATATTCTTTACAGGGCTGGTTTGCTTTCACCAGCACCCATCCCCTCTTTTCGCAGCACGGGCTTGGGACCGGCCATGGCAGAGTTAGAAAAACAATATTGAAAAAAAACTTTCCCAATGTAGGACACAGACCTTCAAGGTGATCATGTGTAACATTGGGGGAAAGGGAAAGAGGGGGGAAGGGACTTCCTCCACAAGACAGCAATATTGGCACCTTGATACCAAACTGCTCTCTCTCTTCAGAAGTTACCGTACAAGGGGCGAACGGATCCTGCTGTCTATCCTCCGTAAAGGGGTACACCCTCTTCCCACACTTTACAGTCGAGACAAGCACGCAGACGGGACAGCAGAGAAGAGATGTACAGCGTAACTTTAGATTACGACTGTATACAAACTCTTTTAGACCCTTGACAATGAACTGTCATAAAGGAACATGGAGAAAGTGGGAAAGGGGGAAGGGAAAGAAGAGAAGTGGGAAGGCCCTCCTCCTTTCTCAGCACGGACTTGGGACCGGCCATGGTGGAGTTAACTTCAATAGGCTCTTCTCTTCTTTTATGCACGAGACACGACTTTGCAGCTTAAAGCATGTGATATTCAAATAGCAGCATTCCTGGAATGATATTACAGTTCATAAAACCACCACACAGCCCAGTTAGTGATTCAAAAAACTGAATCAGAGTGCTGTCACACAGGTTCTCCCCCTTGGTAATGGATGCTCCGCTCACCTCAGAGTGTGTGACCTTGCAGCTCTAAGCTTGGTCTTGTACACAGCTTATGAACCACACCTGGGTTCAATTGGGCAATCCTGGTATCCAGGTCTCCTTGGTATATATGTTCCAGATCATAGTAGATAGAAGAAAACTCAGATGGTGCATGTAACATGTTTAAAGGTTTATTAAATAAAGAAATCCCCTGCTGGGGTACTCACACAGCATAGAATCTCCTCACAGCTGTGTGGGAGGAGCTATAGAATCTGCTCACAGCTGTGTGGGAGGAGCTATAGAATCTGCTCACAGCTGTGTGGAAGGGGTTTTCATTACCTCAGCGTTTCATAGGAAACCAATGTTTGTTTTTATATGGGCAGCCTTTAAGCACAGACTCAGATTTTTGCCTTTTTTTTTGAAAATGTCTCCTTCAAACGGTTGTATTTTAAAAACTGTAAATCGAACAGCGAATATCTTTATATTGTGTGAATTACAGGACCCAGACCTACAGTTTGATGTATAGTATGTCTCTGAAATATAAAAATTGAAGGCACAGTCGCAGTTTACATATTGCCTATCAAATTTTAGGAGTCTTGATTTGTAATTTCAATAGAAGTCAATGGAGGTCATTGGATGGCGTAGGTTGCAAACAAATGGCCGTATTATGAAAACGCTTGCGACTATGACTTAGCCATGGACACATGTAGTGGCAGCAGGGATAGCTGAACGTTTTGATATATGATATGTGTAGGTCGGCTTGAAAATGAGGGAGTGGTCACAGGTTAGAAATCATGTCTTGTCACACTCTCCTTCCCTATATATCTGCAGCCACATCTCCCGCTGCCCTATGAACATATTAGTCACTGCTCATTTAGGGACGTCTCTCACAAATCTACCCGACCTCCTGGAACTCCTTCCTGGACACAATTGCTGAAATTTTCCCCTTTCGGGACTTCCACAATTTGCTTTGCTGGTCAATATCTCAAAAACCATAAATGCTAGGATCTTCAAATTTGGTGGTGGGGACAGTTTGGAGGGAGGCATTTTGATAAGGGCCAGTTTATGGGGCAAATTTTAATGGGGGCAGTTTTATGGGGCAATATGATGGGGGTAGTTTTGATGGGTGCCCATATATGAAAATGGTGTACAAACCACACATGTGAGGTATCGCTGCGATCGTTAGAGCGAGTGCAATAATTTTAGCACTAGACCTCCTCTGTAACTCAAAACGTGCAACCTGTAGAATTTTTTAAACGTCGCCTATGGAGATTTTTTGGGACAGTTTTATTTTTGTAACTTTTTCGGAGATATTGATGAGTAAAATACAAAATTCATGCCGAAGTCCGGCTAGCGGTCTAACTGCTACGTTTCCAGCAAGGGAGCTGTAAAGTGGCCGTCAGTTATTTTGAGCGGTTGGCTTTTGAGGACCGTTAGTGCCTTCAGCTGTGTGTGAGGAGTTTGAATCATCTCAGCATTTCCTAGGAAACCAATGTTTCTTTATAGGCAGCCTCTCTAAAGCACAGACTCCGATTTTTGCCCTTTTTTGAAAATGTCTCCTTCTTCAAACGGTTGTATTTTAAAAACTATAAATAGTACAGCAAATATCTTTATATCATGTGAATCACAAGTCCCAAACCTACAGTTTGATGCATAGAATGTCTCTGAAATATTAAAATTGAGGGCACAGTCGCAGTTTACATATTCCCTTTCAAATTTTAGGAGTCTTGACTTGTAATTTCAATGGAAGTCAATGGAGGTCAATGTCAATATCTCAAAAACCATAAATGCTAGGATCTTCAAATTTGGCGATGGGGGCAGTTTTGAGGGGGGCATTTTGATGAGGGCCAGTTTATGGGGCAAGTTTTAATGGGGCCGTTTTATGGGGCAAAATATGATGGGGGTAGTTTTGATGGGTGCCCATATATGAAAATGGTGTACAAACCACACATGTGAGGTATCGCAGCGATTGTTAGAGCGAGTGCAATAATTCTAGCACCAGACCTCCCCTGTAACTCAAAACATGTAACCTGTAGCATTTTTAAATGTTGCCTATGGAGATTTTTTGAGCCAATGAATTTTTGTTGTTTTTTCAATATTTTTTTTTTATTGCATTTTAGTTTAAATCTGAGGTCTTTTTGACCCCAGATCTCATATTTAATTCAAGCCCTAGACCTCCTCTGTAACTCAAAACATGCAACCTGTAGAATTTTTAAACGTCGCCTATGGAGATTTTTTGGCCAATTTATTTTTGTACTTTTTTCAAATGACAATTTTATTTTTTTATTTATTGCATTTTAGTCTAAATATGAGATCTGAGGTCTTATTGATCCCAGATCTCATATTTAAGAGGACCTGTCATTCTTTTTTCTATTACGAAAGATGTGCACATTCCTTGTAATAGGAATAAAAGTGACCCAATTTTTATTTATTTTTTAAAAACAGTGTAAAAATAAATTAAAATCTAGAAAACAAATACTAATAAAAAACTAAAGCACCTTGTCCCGACGAGCTCGCAACTCAGAAGCGAACGCATACGTGAGTAGCGCCCGCATACGAAAACGGTGCTCAAACCACACATGTGAGGTATCGCCGCGATCGTTGGAGTAAATGCAATAATTCTAGCCCCAGACCTCCTCTGTAACTCAAAACGTAACCTGTGGAATTTTTTTAAACATCGCCTGTGGAGATTTTTTGGGCCAATTTGTTTTTGTCGTTTATTCAAATGTCAATTATTTTTTTATTGCATTTTAGTCTTAAATCGGATGTCCGCTAAAAAAAAAAAAAAATATTAAAAGTCAGCAGCTACAAATACGGCAGCTGATGACTTTTAATGTCGGCACACTTGCGTGTCCTGGAGTCCAGCGCCATCCGCAGCAGAGGACGAGCGATCGCTTATCCCTCTGCTGCCCCCCCGCCATCCTCGGTAAGGGAACCAGGAAGTAAATCGCTCCGGCTTTACTGCCCGGTTCCCTACAGCGCATGCGCGAGTCGCGCTGCGCCTGCTGACTGGCTCCCGCTGTGCTCTGGCAGCTGAGTGTTCCCAGAACACAACAGGGGGGGGTTTGACGTCCTGCCCGCAGTCTACCTGCAGACTGTGTGGCCAGAAGTGGGTGTGAATACCTGTCTTTAGACAGGTATCTGCAACCCCCTCCCCCCTGAAATGTGACACCGGAGGGGGGGGAGAGTTCTGATCAGCGGGAGTTCCACTTTAGGGTAGAGCTCCGCTTTAAAATGAGATCTGAGGTCTTTTTGACATATTTAAGAGGACCTGTCATTATTTTTTCTATTACAAAAATCGGGTGGCTGCGACCTTGGGAGTTCTAGTCCAAAAATCCAGGGTCGGGCCAAGCTGGCCAAATTTCCCCCCATAGATTTCAATGTTAAACAGCTCTCCTAGGGGGGGCAGCTTTGGAACCTTGGTAACGGCAAACAATAGGGGTTAGAGGGCCAAAACCTTTACAGTAGGTGGTCATAGGTCCCTTCAACATGACCTCATAGTTTCAAGTCCCTGGAAAGCTTGGCAAGATAACAGTGGGTCGCCAAGCTGGCCTGATTTTAGCCCCTGTACAACCAAACCACAAGTGAAAGCTGGTTTAATCTTCTCCTGGTGGTGGGCCTTGGGCCCTCTAGAGGCTGGCTAAATTTGGGGCTCATGATACTTATGGTTCGTGAACAGTGCTAGGCAAAGCTGGCCGTATTTCTCCATAGAAGCTAAATGTTAAAAACTCGCTGGTGACAGTGAACTTGGAGCCAAGGTATTGATGAACCATTGTGGTCAGAGGGCCCAATCTTCTACCATAGATGGTCCAGGGTCCCCTCTACATGACCCCCAAGATTAGTGTCCTTGAACCCATACGATTTAAGAATAGTGTGGGCCAAGCTTGCCAGGTTTCCCCATAGACTTCAATGTTAAAGCCCGGGGCTAGAGTCACTGGACAGCTTGGGGTGGTAGATGGGCAAAACCCTGACCCTGATTAAGTGGACTGTTACAACCCCATCCATGCTTAAGGGTTGCTGGTCAGCTTTGCGAGTCCATCGAGGGGTATCAAACAGTTTATGGAGCCTTAGAAATTGGGAACATGTCATAAATACCCCCAAATTCTACATAGGTCAGCCATCTGGGTCCCAAGTGCTGCTAAAATTTTTGGGTAGCTGTGACCTTTGGTTTGAAAGTTGTAGTCTAAATATACAGGGTCGGGCCAAGCTGGCCAAACTTTCTCCATAGATTTTAATGTTATACCCTGGGGCTAGAGTCGCTGGACAGCTTGGGGTGGTGGATGGGTAAAACTGGCCAAATTTTCCCCATAGATTTCATTCAATGTTAAACAGCTCTCCTAGGGGGGCCAAATTTGGAAACCCAGTAATGGCAAACAATAGGGGTTAGAGGTCGAAAACCTTTACAGTAGGTTGTCCTGGGTCCCCTCAACAAGACCTCATAGTTTCAAGTCCCTGGAAAGCTTGGCAAGAGAACAATGGGTCGCCAAGTTGGCCGGGTTTTTGCCCCTGTACAGCTGAACCACAAGTGAAAGCCGGTTTAATCTTCTCCTGGTGGTGGGCCTTGGGGCCCTCTAGAGGCTGGCCAAATTTAGGGTCCTTGATACCAACCATGTCAAAAGCAAAATTTACATAATTCACAAAGAGATATCCAGCATTCAAATTGCTCCCCTACCCAACACATTAGATCTAACACCACACTCATTACTTTCCTCCTTTTGCCCAGTTACCACTGATGAAGTTGATAAACTCCACTCTAAATCCCACCTCACTACATGTCCCCTCTTAGTTACAGCGACCACCTTCCCTGTTCCATCCTCAACTCCCTAACCCACATCTTCAAGTTGGATAAGTAATGACAGGAAATGTGATAACATTACATCATTCTCTCATCTCCTTTCATCCAATCTTGTTCCTATGCTGATCGTCTACTCACCGCTAAACCCCTCCAACCAAAACCACCCACCCCTCCATACCTGTCCGTCCTAACAGCAATTCAGAGTGCAGCACTACCGCCATAGGAGCTGCTGGTTTAGATTTTGGGTTTGCACATTACCTCTAGCTTCGTTGTCAGGGGAGGAAAGGGAGCTCCTCTCTCCGCTGGACACAGTCCAGCGGAATGACTCGCCGGAGCTTTCCCAGTGACGTAGGAGGGTGCGTCAGAGGGGGCTGGGTTACGTGACAGGCGGCCCCGCCTCCCCAAATGTAAGAAACGTCAAAGCTCCGGCGAGTCATTCTGCTGGGCTGTGTCCGCATCTATCTATCTAATATTCCGTACTTATGGGCACTGATGGGTGGCACTGGTGGGCACTGGGCGACACTGGGAATTGATTGACAGCTGTGCTGAGCATTGATGGGCAGCACTGATGGGCATCACTGATGGCCAGCACTGACTGACATTGCTTTTGGGCAGTGGTGGGCACTGCTAACAATTGATAAACTGTAATCAGGGCACTGATGATCATTAAAACCCCTTCTATTTTCTCGTGTGTGTGTGTGTGTTTTTTTGTTGTTTCTTTTTTTCTCCTGCCCTCCATTCATTAGTTTGTGCTCATGCATGTATAGTTTACCTTTAAAGATTGTAATTGGGAATGGTCTGTTAAGATATTAAATGGGGTTTATATTTTTCTCATAGATTTTATTCTTTTTCAGTTTCATTGCTGGTGTCATTCACCCTTGGCGCATGAACTCGTTTGAACGCCTGCTGTGGCGCGCTTGCCGAGGATACCTTATTGTCAACTTTGTGGAGATGTCTGAGCCAATGGAGGACCTGGTGACGGTAAGAAAGCAATAACTGACCTCGTTTCCACTGCTCTTCCTTCAAATTGGGCTTTGGGAGGGGAGGAGATTTAGGTGACTTGTAAAGTCCTAGTTTAAAAAAACAAAAACAAATATGTTATACTTGCCTGCTCTGTTGCAGTGGATTTGCACAGAGGAGCTCCTTTTCTCGAGTCCCTCTTCGCTGCTCCTGGTCCCTCCCTCCTATCGAGTGCCCCCACATCAAGGAGCTTGATATGGGGGCACATGAGCCAGCACATGAGAAGATTCGGAAAACAGATGTGCTTTTTGTTCTTCCGGATGGCCCCAAGAAGGGTCAGCCGGCTGCCAAGTCTTCCTTGGCTAGGTGGATTAAGCAGCTGATTTTTCAGGCATATGGTCTGAAGCGCGTTCCACCTCCCTTATCAGTTAAAGCCCATTCTACGAGGGCCATGAGTGCCTCCTGGGCGGCACACCATCAGATCTCTATGGCACAGGTTTGCAAGGCGGCAACCTGGTCTTCCGTACATACGTTTACTAAATGTTATAAGTTGGACGTTGCAAAGGGTACGGACGCAGCTTTTGGGCAGGCGGTCCTACGGGCAGCAGTATAGAATCCTCTGGCCCGGTTCACGCCCCCTTGTTTTTCTGTTGGTGGAGCCATGTTTTCTCCTGACAATGTTTTTATTTGGCTATTCTTGGCCTTACGGTCTCCCTCCCTTCATAGAGCATTGCTTTAGGACATCCCAAGTGTAATGGCTATGCGCTCTGTGTCCCGTGATGTACGATAAAGAAAAAAGGATTTTTAATAAACAGCTTACCTGTAAAATCCTTTTCTTGAAGTACATCACGGGACACAGAGCTCCCACCCCTCTTTTGGGGAACATTGTGTAACCTCGGGAGAATTGCTTGCTACAAAACTGAAGCACTCCCAGTGGGAGGGGGTTATATAGGGAGGAAACTTCCTGTGAAATTGATTACACCAGTGTCCACACCTGAAGGTACCCATATAACCCCAAGTGTAATGGCTATGCGCTCTGTGTCCCGTGATGTACTTCAAGAAAAGGATTTTACAGGTAAGCTGTTTATTAAAAATCCTTTTTTTACAACCCGAAAAACGACATTGTTTAAAACGTTGTTAAAAAAGTGCGGCGATCAGTCCCCGGAGCTGAAGAACGGGGAGAGCCGTGTGTTAACACGCCTTCCCCGTTCTTCACTGTGGCGGCGTCATCGATCGTGTGATCCCTTTTATAGGGGGGACACGATCGATGACGTCACACCTACAGCCACACCCCCCTACAGTTGTAAACACACATTAGGGAATGTATAACCCCTACAGCGCCCCCTTGTGGTTAACTCCCAAACTGCAACTGTCATTTTCACAGTAAACAATGCATTTTAAATGCATTTTTTGCTGTGAAAATGACAATGGTCTCAAAAATGTGTCAAAATTGTCCGAAGTGTCCGCTATAATGTCACAGTCACGAAAAAAATCACTAATCTCCGCCATTAGTAGTAAAACTATTTTTTTTATAAAAATGCAATAAAACGATCCCCTATTTTATAAACGCTATAAATTTTGCACAAACCAAACGATAAACGCTTATTGCGATTTTTTTTTTTTTTACCAAAAATAGGTAGAATACGCATCGGCCTAAACTGAGGAAAACATTTTTTTATATATATATTTTTGGGGGATATTAATTATAACAAAAAGTAAAAAAATATTTTTTTTTTTTCAAAATTGTTGCTCTATTTTTGTTTAGAGAGCAAAAAATAAAAACCGCAGAGGTGATCAAATACCACCAAAAGAAAGCTCTATTTGTGGGAAAAAAATGACGCCAATTTTGTTTGGGAGCCACGTCGCACGACCTCGCAATTGTCGGTTAAAGCGACGCAGTGCCGAATCGCAAAACCTGGCCGGGTCCTTTTTAGCTGCATTTTGGTCCGGGTCTTAAGTGGTTAAGTAAAATTACAACATTTTATTATACAACTGTAAAATATTTTGAAAAAAGAATACCCCACCAAGAAGGAAGTTTTGGTACATTGGAAATAATAATAATACTAATAATATAAAGTCAATGTATATAGTTGGAACAATGCAGTTCATACAATGTGTCCTGATGTTTGTATGGTCAAGTTTTGCCACTAATTTTGGCTTCTTCAGGACCCAGCCATATACTTGATTTTAGAGTTACCCATAGGACCCAGGAGCAGGCCAGCCAACCCAGACGCCTGGGGCCAGCATAGGAGCAGACCAGGTGACATTCTTAGAACATATGGCAGCGGGCAATGTACCTTGGGCACAAGGACCATGCAGTGTGCAGGTTCCAAAATGGTCTAATGGTAGGGTGTGAAGAACCTACCGTGTTTCCCCGAAAGTAAGCCTGGGTCTTATATGATTTTTGGCTACAAAAAAGACACTAGGGCTTATTTTCAGGGGATGTCTTATTTATTTACGATATTTACAAAAAAATAGCACAGAAGTCAGCATTGTGAAATTTGGTAATACCAAAAATAAACCGTTTTTTTTTTTTACAGTTACCAGGTTAGAGTTAGATTGTGCGATGATCCCGTGGCTATTGATTTTTCTGTATATTGGGGATCTTCAAACTACAGCCCTCCAGCTGTTGCGGAACTACAAATCCCATGAGGCATTGTAAAACTCTGACATTCACAAACATGACTAGGGCATGATGGGAATTGTAGTTCCTGAACAACTGGAGGGCCATAGTTTGAGGACCCCTGGTGTATATTGTCTCATGGTTGTGGATAACTGACATATGCCAGTGCTGCTACATTTTTATATAGACATTTGCATCTTTTGGTTATAAAAAGGTTATTTTATTTTTTGTTTTTCAGGGCGTAATAAATAATGGTGAAAGGAGTGGTTTACTGGCGGATGAAGAAAACTACTCCGTTGAGCCCTCAGAACATGGGGAAAAGGACAAACATGATGATGAAGAGGTAAGTATTTCTAATGGCATTTAAAAGTGTTGTCACAATGGGTAATGGAGTGGCAGGAGGATTTGGAAAGTATTTAACCCCTTCAATCCCGGGCTTTTATACCCACCTCCATCCCAGGCTTTTATACCCACCTCCATCCCGGGCTTTTATACCCACCTCCATCCCGGGCTTTTATACCCACCTCCATCCCGGGCTTTTATACCCACCTCCATCCCGGGCTTTTATACCAACCTCAATCCCGGGCTTTTATACCCACCTCCATCCCGGGCTTTTATACCCACCTCAATCCCGGGCTTTTATACCCACCTCAATCCCGGGCTTTTATACCCACCTCAATCCCGGGCCTATTCTGGCACTTCTCCCCTACATGTACAAATCATCATTCTTTTGCTAGAAAATTACTCAGAACCCCCAAACATATGTTTTTTTTAGCAGACACCCTAGGGAATTAAACGACGGTCATTGCAACGTTTTATCTTGCACGGTATTTGCGCAATCATTTTTCAAACGCCTTTTTTTGGAAAATGGTTTCATGAATTAAAAAAATAACAAAACAGTAAAGTTAGCCCAATTTTTTTTGTAAAAGATGAGAGATGATGTTACACCGAGTAAATAGATACCCAACATGTCACGCTTTAAAATTGCGCACACTCATGGAATGGCGCCAAACTTTGGTACGTAAAAATCTCCATAGGCGACGCTTTGAATTTTTTTTACAGGTTACCATTTACAGGTTTACAAATAAGGTCTAGTGCTAGAATTGTTGCTGGGACTCTAACGCACGTGGCGATACCTCACATATGTGATTTAAACGGCATTTACATATGTCAGCGGGACTTGCGTGTGCGTTCGCTTCTGCGCGCGAGCTACTGGGGACAGGGGAGTTTTAATTTTATTTTTTTTACTTATTTATTTTGTTACATTTTTTAATTTTCATTTTTTTTATTTTTATTACTTTTATTCTTATTACAAGGAATGTAAACAGCCCTTGTAATAGGAAATGTGTGTGACAGGTCCTCTTTATGGAGAGATGCGGGGTCAATAAGATCCCACATCTCTCCTCCAGGCTGGAAAGCATGAGATCGGTGAATTTTTTTTTACCAATCTCTTGATTACTTTGTGGACCCGGGCGTAACGTCATCACATCGCGCCGGGTCCTCCGACGTTCATCGAGATGACTGGTGACCATCTGGTCACCAGTCTTCTCTATGCTTCCTGCCAGCGCCGGACGATTCTTTTCCCAGGCCCCCGATGGCATGGGAGAGCCCGGAGAAGCAGCGGGATGGGAGGGGGGATGTCCCCTCCCGCCACCTATAAGAACAATCAAGCGCCGCTATGATCGTTCTTATGTTGCACAGAATCGCCGGCACTAAAGAATGATATCTGAATGATGCCTGCAGCTGCAGGCATCATTCAGATATCCCCCCACAAAGCCCAGGACGTCATATGATGCCCACCCATGATGGGAGATCCCCTCTGTGAACGTCATATGACAATGGGCTGGTATTGAAGTAGTTAAATTAGAACTCCAGTCTGCAGCAATATACTGGGGGTTATTTACGAAAAGGCAAATCCAATTTGCACTACAAGTGCCATCTGCACTTGAAATTGCACTTGGAAGTGCAGTCTCTATAGATCTGAGGGGGACATGCAAGGAAAGTAAAAAATAGAATTTTAGCTTGCACATGATTGGATAATAAAATCAGCAGAGCTTCCCCTCATTTCAGATTTACCCCCTCAGATTTACAGTGACTGCACTTCCAAGTGCAATTTCAAGTGCAGTTAGCACTTGTAGTACAAAGTGGATTTGCCGTTCGTAAATAACCTCCACTGTGTTACAGCAGGGATAGGCAACCTTTTTCCGAGGTTGAGATCTACCTGTACAACACGGAGGAAAGCAAAGATCCCCCTGGGGGGAGGTTGTAGTAGGCAGCAACCTAAAAAAAAAAATCTATTTATAATATGATCTATATACCACTCACAAAAAAAAGATGTAGTGTTGTGTACCAATTGTACCCACCAGTGTCCTTTGCCCCCTTTACATCACCCCATCCCCCCACCCCCCAGTAGAGTGCTCTGTACTCCCAATGCAGTGTCCTCTGCCCCCTTCACAGCACACAGCCCCCCCTCTATGTAGTGTCCTATAGCCCCCCAAAAGTGTGTCCTCTGCCCCCCTTCACATCACGCCTCCCCCAGTAGTATCCCCCCCTTGTGTCCTGTACTCCCAATGCAGTGTCCTCTGCTCCCTTCACAGCCCCCCCCCTCAATGTAGTGTCCTATAGCCCCCCAAAAGTGTGTCCTCTGCCCCCTTCACATCACACCTCCCCCAGTAGTATCCTATTCCCAACCTCCATGTCCTGTACTCCCAATGCCCCCTTCACATCACACAGCCCCCCCCCAAACTCACGATAGTATCATGTATCCCCCCAAAACAGTGTCTTCTGTCCCCCTTTACATCACCCCCGGCCCCACTGTAGTGTGCTGCACCCCCTGACACAAGAGAGCCAGATTTGCAGGATAACATGACCGTAGCAGATTAAAAATAGGTATGTACACAGGTCTTTTCTATACAGGGTAGGCAGGCTAGCTAAGGGAGGGAAGAGGGAACATTTTTGAGAGCAGTTAGTTCCTAAATTTCCTCCCACTTTTACTAGAGGTTTTTGAAAAGCAGACTGAAACGGGGAAAAGCACAACACGCTGTACACGACAGCATTCAGTAGGCTGCCAATAGCCGAGGAGGTCCTGTAGTGTGCACCCAGGTGAAATTGGCTCCATGAAAGTTGTGTGCACCCCACCAAACAATGTTTCTCAACTCCAGTCCTGAAGTTCCCCCAACAGGCTCATGTGTTCAGAATTTCCCTCAGGTGAAAACGGCTCTGGTAATTGCTAAGGCAGTGAAACGGATCCTGAAAACATGAGCTGTTGGGGGTACTTGAGGACTGGAGTTGAGGAACCTTGCCATAGAACACAGCGGCATTGAAGAAAACTCTTTTTTTTTCCTGAACACCCATAATGTTTCCTTTGAAAGCACAACTCTGGGCATTTTTTTTAAATTCTGGGCCTCCAAGCAAAGTAAAAAAAATTAGAAGCAATTTTTTTAATAAGGAATCGTCAACGTAATATTTCTATTCCTCTACAATAGTGGTACTCAACCTGGGGGTCGAGACCCCCTCAGGGGTCAAATGATGATTTTCCAGGGGTCACCAAATCCTGGCCTGGTCCTGGAGCCTGCACCGCTTCCAGCTTTTATGTGGCCGCCCAGCTGGGCTGTTCCTGGAGCCCCTGCCCAGCTGGGCTGTTCCTGGAGCCCGTTGCCCAGCTGGGCTGTTCCTGGAGCCCGTGGCTGCCCAGCTGGGCTGTTCCTGGAGCCCGCTGCCCAGCTGCCCAGCTGGGCTGTTCCTGGAGCCCGTGGCTGCCCAGCTGGGCTGTTCCTGGAGCCCGTGGCTGCCCAGCTGGGCTGTTCCTGGAGCCCGTGGCTGCCCAGCTGGGCTGTTCCTGGAGCCCGTGGCTGCCCAGCTGGGCTGTTCCTGGAGCCCGTGGCTGCCCAGCTGGGCTGTTCCTGGAGCCCGTGGCTGCCCAGCTGGGCTGTTCCTGGAGCCCGTGGCTGCCCAGCTGGGCTGTTCCTGGAGCCCGTGGCTGCCCAGCTGGGCTGTTCCTGGAGCCTGTGGCCGCCCAGCTGGGCGGTTCCTGGAGCCCACGGCCACCCACTCAGCCTCTTCACAGTGCCCCATTCAGTTCACTGCATGGCTGGGGGGCAGAGACTAGAGGTCCACTGACTGGTGGGGATTGTGAGGTGGGAGGGGCTGAAGAAGACCCTGTCTCCTGATTTCAGCATAGGTGTCACTGCTATGAGACACCACAAAGTCGGAGACACAGTGGGTAACACTACCTGTGATTATAGTTCCCATTAAAAGTCCCCACTATAGTTCTTAGATCAGCAGGTGACCTTCATCAAAAGCACTTAAACAACAAGGAAATACAGCGCTCAGAGTGTTCACTAATAGGAAAATCATATATAAAATGACTGGCTAGTATGGGAATACATTAGCAGAAATGTCTATAGTATTTCAGTTGTTTGTATCCGTAAAATCCGTGTCAAAAATCCATATCTATGGAGAGGTAATCAATTGATGAGTGGATTTATTTATTGTAGACAACCAGGGCTGCTTCTCCAAGAGTGAAGTCAACTCCAATATACATGAAAAAAAGAAAAGAGAGGAAAAAGCGCCTCTAGGTTATCTAATAAGATTTAATAACAAATAGGACGTATCCAGCACTTACATAAAATAAAGCTGCAGCAGGAGATGAAAAAGGCTGGCAGTCAAGTATGTACAGGCTGTGGGGAGCATCGGATCAGAGGCTTGAAGAGTGCCGAGTATATCACTGCTGGAGGTGGAGAGTGCTGACACAGCGGTTAATGAAGGATGTCCGTGAACCTTTAATGTTCTTAGCTGGGTTGCTGTCAAGAAGCGATGTATATAATCCGTGAGCTGTAAGGCTGTAAGAAAAGCAGCTCGTATGCAGAGTATGTTGGGTGGTGACGTCAGGAGGACGGTGGCCGATCAGGACCAAAAAAACACACAACGCGTTTCAGAGCTAGCGCTGGCTTGTTGAGGAAAGCCGCGCGCTCCTTTCTCAAGTGTCAAAAGCACTTAAGTTGGCTGATCAGAACTCTCCCCAGCATTGCCACTCATCCCATTTCCCCCCCACCAAGGAGTTATAGAAGGAATTAAAATAGAGAATACATAGAAGGGAGAGGAAAAGAGGGGCAAGAAGAAAGGAAGAATCTTCCCCCTATGGACGGGCCGCCACTGGTCAAAGTGCTAAAAAGAGTTTGTATACAGTCGTAATCTAAAGTTCCACTGTACATCTCTTCTCTGCTGTCCCGTCTGTGTGCTTGTCTCGACTGTAAAGTATGGGAAGAGGGTGTACCCCTTTACGGAGGATAGACAGCAGGATCCGTTCGCCCCTTGTACGGTAACTTCTGAAGAGAGAGAGCAGTTTGGTATAAAGGTGCCAATATTGCTGTCTTGTGGAGGAAGTCCCTTCCCTCCTCTTTCCCTTTCCCCCAATGTTACACATGATCACCTTGAAGGTCTGTGTCCTACATTGGGAAAGTTTTCAATATTTTTTTTCTAACTCTGCCATGGCCGGTTCCAAGCCCGTGCTGCGAAAAGAGGGATGTGTGCTGGTGAAAGCAAACCAGCCCTGTAAAGAATATTTGCTACTGTAGACCATTGGCAAGGTCACTGGGGGATTCTCCAGGAACTCAGCCAAACATGGCAAGGAAGTACAAGTAGGGGGGGGGGGGGGGTAATTTTCCAAATCATTTTCCGTGTACAGTGTTTTTGATAACTTTACATAGGATTGCAAACAGTCCTCTTTGGGGCTACATTCAGAGGTGGCTCTAGGCCAGTGATGGCGAACCTTGGCACCCCAGATGTTTTGGAACTACATTTCCCATGATGCTCAACTACACTGCAGAGTGCATGAGCATCATGGGAAATGTAGTTCCAAAACATCTGGGGTGCCAATGTTCGCCATCACTGCTCTAGGCTTTGTAAGGCCTTAGGCAAAAGCTAGACATGAAGGATTTGGGAGTTCTAATCCAAAAATCCAGGGTCGGGCCAAGCTGGCCAAATTTTCCCCCATAGATTTCAATGTTAAACAGCTCTCCTGTGGGGGGGGGGGGCAGCTTTGGAACCCTGGTAACGGCAAACAATAAGGGTTAGAGGTCCAAAACCTTTACAGTAGGTGGTCCTGGGTCCCCTCAACATGACCTCATAGTTTCAAGTCCCTGGAAAGCTTGGCAAGAGAACAGTGGGTCGCCAAGCTGGCTGGGTTTTTGATCCTGTACAGCCAAACCACAAGTGAAAGCCGGTTTAATCTTCTCCTGGTGGTGGGCCTTGGGGCCCTCTAGAGGCTGGCCAAATTTGGGGTCCCTGATATTTATGGTTCGTGAACAATGCTGGGCAAAGCTGTCCGTATTTCTCCATAAAAACTAATGTTAAAAACTCGCTGGTGACAGTGAACTTGGACCCCTGGTATTAGTGAACCATTGGGGTCAGAGGGCCCAATCTTCTACCATAGATGGTCCCAGGTTCCCTCTACATGACCCCCAAGATTAGTGTTCTTGACCCCATACGATTCAGGAATAGTGCGGGCCAAGTTTGCCAGGTTTCCCCATAGATTTCAATGTTAAATCCCGGGGGCTAGAGTCGCTGGACAGCTTGGGGTGGTAGATGGGTAAAACCCTGACCCTGATTAAGTGGACTGTTACAACCCCACCCATGCCTAAGGGTTGCTGGTCAGCTTTGCGAGTACAAATTATTTGAGCAGACTGCATTTACCTGGGCTGGAACTGTTTTACCTATATTCCCATGCCAAGCTGGCCAGGAAATAAACCATCTTCCTTGCCATCTTAATTGTTTAAGATGGCAGGGAAGACGGGAAGATGGAGAGGGGACCATTTTCCGAATCAGTTTCCACAGTGTACAGTGTTTTTGCAGATAGACAATCCTATGTAAAGTTATCAAAAACACTGTACACGGAAAATGATTTGGAAAATTACCGCCCCCCCTACTTGTACTTCATTGCCATGTTTGGCTGAGTTCCTGGAGAATCCCCCAGTGACCTTGCCAATGGTCTACAGTAGCAAATATTCTTTACAGGGCTGGTTTGCTTTCACCAGCACCCATCCCCTCTTTTCGCAGCACGGGCTTGGGACCGGCCATGGCAGAGTTAGAAAAAAAATATTGAAAAAAACTTTCCCAATGTAGGACACAGACCTTCAAGGTGATCATGTGTAACATTGGGGGAAAGGGAAAGAGGGGGGAAGGGACTTCCTCCACAAGACAGCAATATTGGCACCTTGATACCAAACTGCTCTCTCTCTTCAGAAGTTACCGTACAAGGGGCGAACGGATCCTGCTGTCTATCCTCCGTAAAGGGGTACACCCTCTTCCCACACTTTACAGTCGAGACAGCACACAGACGGGACAGCAGAGAAGAGATGTACAGCGTAACTTTAGATTACGACTGTATACAAACTCTTTTAGACCCTTGACAATGAACTGTCATAAAGGAACATGGAGAAAGTGGGAAAGGGGGAAGGGAAAGAAGAGAAGTGGGAAGGCCCTCCTCCTTTCTCAGCACGGACTTGGGACCGGCCATGGTGGAGTTAACTTCAATAGGCTCTTCTCTTCTTTTATGCACGAGACACGACTTTGCAGCTTAAAGCATGTGATATTCAAATAGCAGCATTCCTGGAATGATATTACAGTTCATAAAACCACCACACAGCCCAGTTAGTGATCCAAAAAACTGAATCAGAGTGCTGTCACACAGGTTCTCCCCCTTGGTAATGGATGCTCCGCTCACCTCAGAGTGTGTGACCTTGCAGCTCTAAGCTTGGTCTTGTACACAGCTTATGAACCACACCTGGGTTCAATTGGGCAATCCTGGTATCCAGGTCTCCTTGGTATATATGTTCCAGATCATAGTAGATAGAAGAAAACTCAGATGGTGCATGTAACATGTTTAAAGGTTTATTAAATAAAGAAATCCCCTGCTGGGGTACTCACACAGCATAGAATCTCCTCACAGCTGTGTGGGAGGAGCTATAGAATCTGCTCACAGCTGTGTGGGAGGAGCTATAGAATCTGCTCACAGCTGTGTGGAAGGGGTTTTCATTACCTCAGCGTTTCATAGGAAACCAATGTTTGTTTTTATATGGGCAGCCTTTAAGCAAAGACTCAGATTTTTGCCTTTTTTTTTGAAAATGTCTCCTTCAAACGGTTGTATTTTAAAAACTGTAAATCGAACAGCGAATATCTTTATATTGTGTGAATCACAGGACCCAGACCTACAGTTTGATGTATAGTATGTCTCTGAAATATAAAAATTGAAGGCACAGTCGCAGTTTACATATTGCCTATCAAATTTTAGGAGTCTTGATTTGTAATTTCAATAGAAGTCAATGGAGGTCATTGGATGGCGTAGGTTGCAAACAAATGGCCGTATTATGAAAACGCTTGCGACTATGACTTAGCCATGGACACGTGTAGTGGCAGCAGGGATAGCTGAACGTTTTGATATATGATATGTGTAGGTCGGCTTGAAAATGAGGGAGTGGTCACAGGTTAGAAATCATGTCTTGTCACACTCTCCTTCCCTATATATCTGCAGCCACATCTCCCGCTGCCCTATGAAGATATTAGTCACTGCTCATTTAGGGACGTCTCTCACAAATCTACCCGACCTCCTGGAACTCCTTCCTGGACACAATTGCTGAAATTTTCCCCTTTCGGGACTTCCACAATTTGCTTTGCTGGTCAATATCTCAAAAACCATAAATGCTAGGATCTTCAAATTTGGTGGTGGGGACAGTTTGGAGGGAGGCATTTTGATAAGGGCCAGTTTATGGGGCAAATTTTAATGGGGGCAGTTTTATGGGGCAATATGATGGGGGTAGTTTTGATGGGTGCCCATATATGAAAATGGTGTACAAACCACACATGTGAGGTATCGCTGCGATCGTTAGAGCGAGTGCAATAATTTTAGCACTAGACCTCCTCTGTAACTCAAAACGTGCAACCTGTAGAATTTTTTAAACGTCGCCTATGGAGATTTTTTGGGACAGTTTTATTTTTGTAACTTTTTCGAAGATATTGATGAGTAAAATACAAAATTCATGCCGAAGTCCGGCTAGCGGTCTAACTGCTACGTTTCCAGCAAGGGAGCTGTAAAGTGGCCGTCAGTTATTTTGAGCGGTTGGCTTTTGAGGACCGTTAGTGCCTTCAGCTGTGTGTGAGGAGTTTGAATTATCTCAGCATTTCCTAGGAAACCAATGTTTCTTTATAGGCAGCCTCTCTAAAGCACAGACTCAGATTTTTGCCCTTTTTTGAAAATGTCTCCTTCTTCAAACGGTTGTATTTTAAAAACTATAAATAGTACAGCAAATATCTTTATATCGTGTGAATCACAAGTCCCAAACCTACAGTTTGATGCATAGAATGTCTCTGAAATATTAAAATTGAGGGCACAGTCGCAGTTTACATATTCCCTTTCAAATTTTAGGAGTCTTGACTTGTAATCAATGGAAGTCAATGGAGGTCAATGTCAATATCTCAAAAACCATAAATGCTAGGATCTTCAAATTTGGCGATGGGGACAGTTTTGAGGGGGGCATTTTGATAAGGGCCAGTTTATGGGGCAAATTTTAATGGGGCCGTTTTATGGGGCAAAATATGATGGGGGTAGTTTTGATGGGTGCCCATATATGAAAATGGTGTACAAACCACACATGTGAGGTATCGCAGCGATCGTTAGAGCGAGTGCAATAATTCTAGCACCAGACCACCCCTGTAACTCAAAACATTTAACCTGTAGCATTTTTAAATGTTGCCTATGGAGATTTTTTGAGCCAATGAATTTTTGTTGTTTTTTCAATATTTTTTTTTTTATTGCATTTTAGTTTAAATCTGAGGTCTTTTTGACCCCAGATCTCATATTTAATTCAAGCCCTAGACCTCCTCTGTAACTCAAAACATGCAACCTGTAGAATTTTTAAACGTCGCCTATGGAGATTTTTTGGCCAATTTATTTTTGTACTTTTTTCAAATGACAATTTTATTTTTTTATTTATTGCATTTTAGTCTAAATATGAGATCTGAGGTCTTATTGATCCCAGATCTCATATTTAAGAGGACCTGTCATTCTTTTTTCTATTACGGAAGATGTGTACATTCCTTGTAATAGGAATAAAAGTGACCCAATTTTTATTTATTTTTTAAAAACAGTGTAAAAATAAATTAAAATCTAGAAAAAAAAATACTAATAAAAAACTAAAGCACCTTGTCCCGACGAGCTCGCACTCAGAAGCGAATGCATACGTGAGTAGCGCCCGCATATGAAAACGGTGCTCAAACCACACATGTGAGGTATCGCCGCGATCGTTGGAGTAAATGCAATAATTCTAGCCCCAGACCTCCTCTGTAACTCAAAACGTAACCTGTGGAATTTTTTTAAACATCACCTGTGGAGATTTTTTGGGCCAATTTGTTTTTGTCGTTTATTCAAATGTCAAATATTTTTTTATTGCATTTTAGTCTTAAATCGGATGTCCGCTAAAAAAAAAAAAAAAATATTAAAAGTCAGCAGCTACAAATACTGCAGCTGCTGACTTTTAATGTTGGCACACTTGCGTGTCCTGGAGTCCAGCGCCATCCGCAGCAGAGGACGAGCGATCGCTTATCCCTCTGCTGCCCCCCCGCCATCCTCGGTGAGAGAACCAGGAAGTAAATCGCTCCGGCTTTACTGCCCGGTTCCCTACAGTTCTAGTCCAAAAATCCAGGGTCGGGCCAAGCTGGCCAAATTTCCCCCCATAGATTTCAATGTTAAACAGCTCTCCTGGGGGGGCAGCTTTGGAACCTTGGTAAGGGCAAACAATAGGGGTTAGAGGGCCAAAACCTTTACAGTAGGTGGTCATAGGTCCCTTCAACATGACCTCATAGTTTCAAGTCCCTGGAAAGCTTGGCAAGATAACAGTGGGTCGCCAAGCTGGCCTGATTTTAGCCCCTGTACAACCAAACCACAAGTGAAAGCTGGTTTAATCTTCTCCTGGTGGTGGGCCTTGGGGCCCTCTAGAGGCTGGCTAAATTTGGGGCTTATGATACTTATGGTTCGTGAACAGTGCTAGGCAAAGCTGGCCGTATTTCTCCATAGAAGCTAAATGTTAAAAACTTGCTGGTGACAGTGAACTTGGAGCCAAGGTATTGATGAACCATTGTGGTCAGAGGGCCCAATCTTCTACCATAGATGGTCCAGGGTCCCCTCTACATGACCCCCAAGATTAGTGTCCTTGAACCCATACGATTTAGGAATAGTGTGGGCCAAGCTTGCCAGGTTTCCCCATAGACTTCAATGTTAAACCCCGGGGCTAGAGTCACTGGACAGCTTGAGGTGGTAGATGGGTAAAACCCTGACCCTGATTAAGTGGACTGTTACAACCCCATCCATGCTTAAGGGTTGCTGGTCAGCTTTGCGAGTCCATCGAGGGGTATCAAACAGTTTATGGAGCCTTAGAAATTGGGAACATGTCATAAATACCCCCAAATTCTACATAGGTCAGCCATCTGGGTCCCAAGTGCTGCTAAAATTTTTGGGTAGCTGTGACCTTTGGTTTGGGAGTTGTAGTCTAAATATACAGGGTCTGGCCAAACTTTCCCCATAGATTTCAATGTTATACCCTGGGGCTAGAGTCGCTGGACAGCTTGGGGTGGTGGATGGGTAAAACTGGCCAAATTTTCCCCATAGATTTCATTCAATGTTAAACAGCTCTCCTAGGGGGGCCAAATTTGGAAACCCAGTAATGGCAAACAATAGGGGTTAGAGGTCCAAAACCTTTACAGTAGGTTGTCCTGGGTCCCCTCAACAAGACCTCATAGTTTCAAGTCCCTGGAAAGTTTGGCAAGAGAACAATGGGTCGCCAAGTTGGCCGGGTTTTTGCCCCTGTACAGCTGAACCACAAGTGAAAGCCGGTTTAATCTTCTCCTGGTGGTGGGCCTTGGGGCCCTCTAGAGGCTGGCCAAATTTGGAGTCCTTGATACCAACCATGTCAAAAGCAAAATTTACATAATTCACAAAGAGATATCCAGCATTCAAATTGCTCCCCTACCCAACACATTAGGTCTAACACAACAATCATTACTTTCCTCCTTTTGCCCAGTTACCACTGATGAAGTTGATAAACTCCTCTCTACGTCCCACCTCACTACATGTCCCCTCTTAGTTACAGCGACCACCTTCCCTGCTCCATCCTCAACTCCCTAACCCACATCTTCAAGTTGGATAAGTAATGACAGGAAATGTGATCACATTACATCATTCTCTCATCTCCTTTCATCCAATCTTGTTCCTATGCTGATCGTCTACTCACCGCTAAACCCCTCCAACCAAAACCACCCACCCCTCCATACCTGTCCATCCTAACAGCAATTCAGAGTGCAGCACTACCGCCATAGGAGCTGCTGGTTTAGATTTTGGGTTTGCACATTACCTCTAGCTTCGTTGTCAGGGGAGGAAAGGGAGCTCCTCTCTCCGCTGGACACAGTCCAGCGGAATGACTCGCCGGAGCTTTCCCAGTGACGTAGGAGGTTGCGTCAGAGGGGGCTGGGTTACGTGACAGGCGGCCCCGCCTCCCCAAATGTAAGAAACGTCAAAGCTCCGGCAAGTCATTCTGCTGGGCTGTGTCCGCATCTATCTATCTAATATTCCGTACTTATGGGCACTGATGGGCGGCACTGGTGGGCACTGGGTGGCACTGGGCGACACTGGGAATTGATTGACAGCTGTGCTGAGCATTGATGGGCAGCACTGATGGGCATCACTGATGGCCAGCACTGACTGACATTGCTTTTGGGCACTGGTGGCATTTGTGGGCAGTGGTGGGCACTGCTGACAATTGATAAACTGTAATCAGGGCACTGATGATCATTAAAACCCCTTCTATTTTCTTGTGTGTGTGTGTTTTTTTGTTGTTTCTTTTTTTCTCCTGCCCTCCATTCATTAGTTTGTGCTCATGCATGTATAGTTTACCTTTAAAGATTGTAATTGGGAATGGTCTGTTAAGATATTAAATGGGGTTTATATTTTTCTCATAGATTTTATTCTTTTTCAGTTTCATGGCTGGTGTCATTCACCATTGGCGCATGAACTCGTTTGAACGCCTGCTGTGACGCGCTTGCCGAGGATACCTTATTGTCAACTTTGTGGAGATGTCTGAGCCAATGGAGGACCTGGTGACGGTAAGAAAGCAATAACTGACCTCGTTTCCACTGCTCTTCCTTCAAATTGGGCTTTGGGAGGGGAGGAGATTTAGGTGACTTGTAAAGTCCTAGTTTAAAAAAACAAAAACAAATATGTTATACTTGCCTGCTCTGTTGCAGTGGATTTGCACAGAGGAGCTCCTTTTCTCGAGTCCCTCTTCGCTGCTCCTGGTCCCTCCCTCCTATCGAGTGCCCCCACATCAAGGAGCTTGATATGGGGGCACCTGAGCCAAGTCACAACTTCGTGTGTCCATTCACACACAGAGCCCCAACCTGGCCCAGCCCCCCTCTCAATTAATTGGCTAACTGATTTTGATTGACGGCAGCAGGAGCCAATGGCGCTGCTGCTGTGTCTCAGCCAATTGGGAGGAGAGTCCTGGACAGCTCAGACACTCGTAGACATCGCTATAGAGCGATGGGGCTCAGGTAAGTAATTTGTGGGTGCTGGGGAGGCTGCTACACGCAAGTGTTTTTTTTATTTTTTACCCTTAATGCATAGAATGCATGAAGATGAAAAACCTTATAATTAGCTAATTAGCCAATCACTCACTTCTGCAGATGGCAGTAGGGGGGTTACACCCCCCCTCCTGCTACCACCACCACCGCCTCTCCAGGGCTCTCCAGTCCCATCGCAGGGGGCGGCAGCAATGACTGCCCTACACAGGGGGAGAAACTGATGTTGTTCCCCTTCTCTCTGTAACCTTGTCAACTTTTTTTTTTTTTTTTTGTTATAGGGCAGCTTTCTAGTGCTGTGACCCCTTGATAAAATTTTCCAAGTTGTGAGGACCTCCAACAGTAACATTTTGGTAGCGTCAGTTTTCAGCACCCAAGGCAAGACAAGTAATTTTCGCCCCTAACCCACGGACATTTAGCGCTCCCTGGGGAGTTCTGATCAACCAACTTGGGTGCTCTTGATCAAGGTCATCTGCTGATCTGAGAACTGTAGTGGGGACTTATAATGGCAACTATAATCACAGGTAGTGTTACTCACTGTGTCTCTGACTTTTTGGTGTCTCAAAGCAGTGAAACCTATGCCAAAATCATGAGACGGGGTCCTCCTTCAGCCAAGCCCACTTCACATTCCTCACCAGTCAGCTGACCTCTAGTCTCTGCCCCCCCAGCCATGTGGTGAACTGAATGGGCAGCTCCAAAGAGGTTGAGTGGGCGGCCGCAGGATCCAGGGACAGCCCTGCTGGGCAGCTGCAAAAAGGCTGGGAGAGTGGTGCGGGCATCAGGAACAGCCCAGTCATTCGACCCCCCCCAAGGGGGTCCCAACCCCCAGGTTGAAAACCACTGTTATAGGGGGTGCTGGGGAGACATCCCTTGTAATAGAAAAGCATGACATGTCTTCTCAAATATGAAATCTGGGGTCAAAAAGACCTCACATCTCATATTTAGACTAAAGTGCAATAAATAAAAAATGTCCCTTTTTAAGAGCATTGGGCGGAAGTGACATGCAACAAAAGGTACACCAACGCATCACAACAAATGTGAATCCAAGCTCACAGATAAGTGTCCACTCCGTTTGCGTTCATTGTTGTGTTTTTGTTTGTTTTGTTTTTTTAGGCTAAATGTTTTTTTTTTTTGTTTTTTTTGTGACAGGGTGAGAGCGTTACACAGATTATATTTCTGATCTCATACTGGGGTGAGAGAATTGGAGAGAAGTTCAAAAAGATTGCAAATTGGTGAGTGTTAAAGGACTTTGGATTTGAATTAAAATTGACTAGACCAGTGGTCTCCAAACTGCGGCCCAGGGGCCGGATGCAGCCCTTTGCTTGATTTTATCCAGCCCTTGGGGTTCCTTTTTATTCATTGGCACCAATGAAGGGGGCAGAAGTCCTCCCAATGACACCAATGACGGGGCAGAAGTCCTCCCAATGACACCAATGACGGGGCAGAAGTCCTCCCAATGACACCAATGACGGGGCAGAAGTCCTCCCAATGACACCAATGATGGGGCAGAAGTCCTCCCAATGACACCAATGATGGGGCAGAAGTCCTCCCAGTGATGGGGAAGATTTTCTCCCAATAACACCAATGATGAAGTCCAATGACACCAATAATGGGGGATTTGTTACTTCTGATGGCCACAGTCCGGCCCCCTTAAAGTCTGGAGGACAGTAATCGGGCCCTTTGTTCAGAAAGTTTGGAGACCCCTGGACTAGACAATGCCAATTGATGAATTTCTTTCTGAGGAAGTAAAATGCAAACTCGATACCTTTCTTAAAGCAGTATTAAACCTAAAAGCCAACATGTATTGTATTGTATTGCAGCTTACCAATTCTTAGATGTGATGGCTGCATTTTTTTTTTTTTTCTACGCTTTCTTTCCTTTTCATTTTCATCTGGTGATCTGGCTAGTAAGTCTGTTTTTCAACAAAACAAGCTCTTGTGCAGTTTAGTGTGTTGAGACAAACCATTTACCACTGACGGGGCGTACAATGTTAACCACTTAAGATCTGCGCTATAGGCAAGACGTAAAGAAAAAAAAATAAGAAAAAAATTGGATATTATTATAACAAAAAGTTAAAAATATTGTGTTTGTTTTTTTTTTCCAAATTTTCTGTCTTTTTTTTTTTTTGTTTATAGCGCAAAAAATGAAAATCGCAGAGATGATCAAATACCACCAAAAGAAAGCTCTATTTGTGGGGAAAAAATGATGCAAATATAATTTGGTTACAGTGTTGTATGACCGCGCAATTGTCATTCAAATTGTGTCAGGGCTGAAAATTGGTCTGGGCATGAAGGGGGTTTAAGTGCCCAGTAATGAAGTGGTTAAATTTTGTCTTTTTATTTATGTAAAGCCTTTATCCCAAAAGAGCAGGTTTTGTACGTCGTTTTAGCCTACATGCGATTATTTTTCTTTATCGTACATCACGGGACACAGAGCGCATAGCCATTACACTTGGGGTTATATGGGTACCTTCAGGTGTGGACACTGGTGTAATCAATTTCACAGGAAGTTTCCTCCCTATATAACCCCCTCCCACTGGGAGTGCTTCAGTTTTTTCGCCAGTGTCTTAGGTGTTGGTCACGTCTAGCTGTCCCTCGGAGGTCTCGGGACCCAGGATAGCTAGCCGGATCCGTCCGAAGTGCTTCAAAGCCAAGGTGTACGGTACCCGGGCCCTGCTGGAGTGGGGTTTTGCCTATAATGCCTCTCCTTGGAGGGCTGGATTCTGGGCTCCAGTGCCTTAGTCTCTTCCAAGAACTAAACGCTACTGATGCCAGGATGCTATATAGGTCCAGGGGTGTGGGTTCCTTAACACAGGACCCCGGTCCCTGAAGGTCCAAGACAATACCCACGGAGATGGGGGAAGGCTGGGCCTCTTGCATTTTGCAATACCCTGCGGCGTGGAGCAGGTAAGAGGGGAACCTGCGGGACTTGGTTCGACAGTAGGTATCCCCCTGGGGGTTCTGGGTTGGCTAATGGTATGCTTGTGCATCAGCCACTATCTCCACTATGTCTTTTGAGGCAGAATGGGATGTACTAATGTTTACCCAGATAACATGTAGATATATATATGCTTTTAAAGATATGTATTTTGCTACTCCCCCCAGATTTGCCTGTTAGCATGATACTGCAGCCCCACGTGTATAGAGAGGAAGTGCTGACAAAACTCCTGTTTCCTAGGAAGCCTAGGGGGACAGCTTCCTCTATGTGTGCACTACAAAGATTAGTGGCTTACCGGGTGTCTGTGTTACTAGCGCTGGTCCAAGCTTCTCCTCTGTTCTCTGCTTCCTCCATGTTGGTTTCAGCGTGGGGGGTGCGGGCCAGCAGCGTCAGGTCTCAGATAAAGCAAAAAAGCATTTCCTGGCTGGTCATTCCCTCCTGAGAGCAGTGGAGAGTGAGGACATAGAGCGCGCAGAGCCAGTTCTGGCTAACAGTGACACCCAGTGGTGGTTTGTGGATTTTCAGGTCTGGACTTAAGTCCACACTGACCAGAAAAAAAAAAAAAAAAAAAATTTCTTAAAGGGACTCAGCCTTAGATCTGGCAGTATCTGAGTCGGTGCAACCTTGGACTCCAGCTAACGGGCATTGGTGTGGCAATACTCACAGGACTTTCCTCGGTATTGCCGCCTTTTCAGGCGTATGAAAATTTAGATTTTTTTTTACCATAGCCTGTCCTTATTAATGTTTCACTTCTAGCTACAACAGTTGGGTGTTGGCTGTAGGGGTGTCTCAAGGTTGTGCAATGGCTCCCAAGGGATCAGGACCAGCCAAGGCTGCAAAAGGTGCCAAAAAAGTAAAGGGGTCTCCAACGGGGTCAGAGGATTTGGGCCAGGCTCCAGTGGTCCCACCCTCACCAGATAGACCACCGAACAGCATCGTGCAGGAGCCATTGAGGGTGCTAGGGGCAGAGGCGGCCCCCAATCAACCCATTCCCGTTTATGTTACGGAAGAAATGCTAGAATCCACCCTGGGTGGGCTAGAGAAAAGGTTAACTGCTTTAATTGCCCGCTCTTTGCCGGGTGGCAAACGGGCTAGATCCCCGTCACCTAGAACGGTGTGTTCGGATGCAGAGGTCCTCTCTTCGGAGGAATTGGACCCACAGGGGGATCAAGCGGACCTGAGTCCTGACGGGTCAGACATTGAAGATTCCACTATAGATGAAATTTTTTCGGCTTCTCAAGCAGAGAGTCTGTGGATCCAGTCTCTGACGGATATGGTTCGCACTGCTTTTAAACTTCCAGTGTCAGAACAATTAGCCCCCGTGGTATCCTCTTTAGGTTCCTTGAAGGCACCATTGAGTGGTGCGTCTTTCCCGGTTCACCCCCTTCTGGAGAGCGTGATTTTTCAGGATTGGGCTCGACCTGATAGGATTTTTATCCCTCCTAAAAGGTTCACCATTCTCTATCCTTTGGAAGAAGAATTTGCAAAGAAATGGGCACTCCCTACCGTGGACGCAGCCATTTCCTGCGTAAATAAATCCCTGACCTGTCCGGTGGAAAATGTCCAGGTGTTTAAAGATCCAGTCGACAAAAAATTGGAGACCCTACTGAAGGCTTCTTTTACCACAGTAGGTGCCGTGGTTCAGCCAGCAGTGGCAGCCATTGGCGTTTGTCAGGCTTTAAAGGATCAGACTAAACAGATATTAAGGGACATACCGGCTCAGCAAGCTCGTGAATTGGCTGACCTCCCAAGAGCTCTCTGCTTTGCAGTAGATGCTATTAAGGACTCCGTTTAACAGGCGTCCCGTTTATCTCTGCTGTTGGTTCATATGCGTCGCCTTTTGTGGCTAAAAAACTGGTCAGCAGAGGCACCCTGCCAAAAGCTTTTAGCAGGATTTCCCTTTCATGGTGGGAGACTATTCGGTGAAGACCTAGATAAATATATCCAGACCATATCAAGTGGTAAAAGTTCTTTCTTGCCTGTCAAGAAAAGATCGCGTGGGCCCGCATTTAAGCGACAGGCCTTCGCAGGCTCGGCCCCTTCAACTTCCCGTCAGTATCGACGGCCTCCCGGGCGTTCAGCATTTAATAGCCGCCCACAAGGACAAGCCACGACAGGCAAGAGGCCATGGTCTCGCAAGCTGGTTAAACCAGTCCTCAAGTCAGATTCATGAAGGGGCGCCCCCACTCTCTTGGGTGGGGGGAAGGCTTCGGTTTTTCTCCGAAGTGTGGAAGGCCAGAATTCCCGACTCTTGGGTAAGATCCGTGGTAACCACGGGCTACAAGCTAGAGTTTCGGGAAGTCCCCCCTCCTCATTTCTTTCTCGTACATCACGGGACACAGAGCGGCATATTCATTACTATATGGGTTATATGGAGTACCTTCAGGTGTGGACACTGGCAATCTCAAACAGGAAGTCCCCTCCCTATATAACCCCCTCCCCTAGAGGGAGTCCCTCAGTTTTTTCGCCAGTGTCTTAGGTGTTGGTCACGGAATAGCTTTGCTCCACATCCTTGGGATTAAGGGCGGGCTAACCGGATCTGTCCAAGGAGCCTCAGTGCCAAAGTGGACAGTACCCGGGCCCCAAACCGTGGGGTTTTGCCTATAATGCTCCTCTTTGGAGGGCTGGACCCTGGGCCCAGGACTTGGAGTTTGTAAAAACCATAAGTTCCTGTTTGCCAGGGTGCTATATAGGTCCAGGACAGTGGGTACCTTCATAGGACCCCAGGGCCTGAAGGTCTACTACGCTACCCACGGAGATGGGAGAAGATTGGATCAGTTTGCTGGACAAACATCCTGCAGCATGGAGCAGGTAAGGGGGAGCCTGCGGGACTTGGTTCGACAGCAGGCTCTCCGGGGTAACCTAAAAGGGGGGATAGCCTAAGTATGCTCTGCATGGGCAACCTTGCTCACTATGTCTGAGAGAGACAGGATGACACCTTTTTTCCCCCATCACTAGGTTCCCCTGTCTAAGAATGTGTTGCTAGCTAACCTGCTGCTTTCTTCCTAGGACTAGTAAGGATCCCTAGGGGCCTTTTGGAGAGTCCTACCTGGCCGGGGGTTTGAATCTGCCGCCTGTTTCTGCAGTCCTGGGTCTCCAGCAGCGCGGCTCCTCCATGTTCCTCCTGTTCCGGCATACGCGCGCGCGCGCGCGCACGTCTTATAGACGTTTTTCGCGCCGTTCAGACAGGAGGACGGGGGGGGGGGGGCGTGCCTGCGGCGTCATACAGGGGCGCGCCTTGTGCTGTTATAGATCAGCAGTCATTGTCAGTGCTCAGTCTGAGGCTGATTTCAGAAGGAGAGGACGCAGAGCGGCAGAACAGTGACTCCCGGTGGCGGAAGAAGGGTAGTACATGCTGGACTTTGTTCCAATGCCTTTTTTGTTAAGCCAAGAAATTCCCCTTTTTGCAGCAGGTTGGAGGCTGGCAAACTAAGTTTGGGGTCACTGTATGTTTTAAAAAAGAAAATATATATAATATATATTTAAAAAAAAAAAAAAAAAGAGAAAAGCATACGGGATCCCATCAGTTTTTGGGCATTAGTGATCTATTGTCCCCTAAGCTCTGGTTTTGTACTCCTGGCCACTACAGTCTGTTGTGTGGGCGGAGTCCCTCGATTTTGTATTTTGGCTTCCAAAGGTTCGGGGTCAAAGGGTACAAAAAAGACCAAAAAAACAAAGGGGTTCCCCTTCTGATTCTGATGATATGCCGATACTTTCCCCGCAACTTATTAACATAAAGGGCGCCTTGGATGAGCCATTAGGGGGATCTGGTGCGGAGGCTGGCCCAGATCAGCCCAGCCCTGTGTTTATCACAGAGGAGATGCTAGCCGTATCCCTAGGGGGGCTAGAAGAGAGAATAGCAGCATTAATCGCTAGAGCTATTCCTGGTAAGAAACGGGTTAGATCCCCATCACCAAGAGGTGTATCCTCAGATGCTGAGATTCTCTCTCCGGAGGAATTGGAATCACAGGAGGATCAACTAGACCTGAACCAAGAGGGTTCAGGGATTGAGGGATCTGCCTCTGAGGAACCATTTTCAGACTCCCAGACAGAAAGACTGTGGGTACAGTCTTTGACGGACATGGTCCGCTCGGCATTTAGTTTACCATTGCCAGAGCCTCAGGTTCCTCCGGTATCCTCTCTGGGCTCTTTGAAAGCTCCGTTAAGCAACGCAGTGTTTCCGGTCCATCCTCTCTTGGAGGAATTGATCTTTCGGGATTGGGTACGGCCGGACAGGATTTTTCTGCCACCGAAAAGATTTGCGGTCATTTACCCATGGAGGAAAGATTCTCCAAGAGGTGGAGGCTCCCAGTAGTGGATGCAGCCATCTCATGTGTGAATAAATCACTAACTTGCCCGGTGGAAAACATACATATGTTTAAAGATCCGGTTGATAAAAGGTTAGAGACACTTTTAAAAGCATCCTTTGCTACGGCAGGAGCAGTGGTACAGCCAGCTGTGGCTGCGATTGGTGTTTGTCAGGCGTTAAAAGACCAGACAAAGGAAATGTTAAAGGACATGCCTACCCAACAAGCAGAAGAGTTTTCTGACATTCCCAGAGCTCTGTGTTTTGCTGTAGATGCTATAAAAGATTCCATCCAGCAGGCCTCTCGTTTATCACTATTTTTTGGTGTACATGAGGAGGCTCTTATGGTTGAATAACTGGGCGGCGGAGCCCCCATGCAAAAAGCTTCTGGCAGGGTTTCCCTTCCATGGAGGACGACTCTTCGGAGAGGATCTGGATAAATATATTCAGACTATTTCAAATGGCAAGAGTACCCTTTTACCGGTCAAAAAGACATTCCGGGGTCCTACATTTAAAAGGCAGCTCTTTCCTGTCTCGGGGCCCTCAAATTCCAGGCAGTATCGACGGCCGCCTGCACGATCCAACGTTAACAGTAGATCGCAGGGACAGGCCCCTGGGGGTAAGAGGCCATGGTATCGCAAGCCGACAAAGACAGCCCCTAAGTCTGCCTTATGAAGGGGCGCCCCCACTCTCGCGGGTGGGGGGAAGGCTTCGTTTCTTCTCAGAAGTTTGGGAAGCCAAGATCCCCGACAAATGGGTCCGGGCGTCTGTAACCACAGGCTACAGACTGGAGTTTCTAAGGTGTCCTCCGCCTCATTTTCAAGAATCAAGGCTACCAAAGGATCCAGCAAGGAAGGCCTCATTACTGGCAGCTTTGGATCACCTGCTTTGCCAGGACGTAATAATAGAGGTGCCAGCCCAAGAGCAAGGGCTAGGTTTCTATTCCAATCTCTTTGTCATACCAAAGCCCAACGGCGATGTCAGGCCAATCTTGAACCTAAAGAGGTAAAACGGTTATCTAAGGGTTCGTTCCTTCCGGATGGAATCCATCCGGTCAGCAGCCGCCGCGCTTCAGAGGGACGATTTTCTGGCCTCCATAGACATAAAGGATGCTTACCTTCATGTACCAATCTTTCAGTCGCATCAAAGATTTTTACGCTTCGCGGTGGGGCAGCGACACTTCCAATTCAGGACGCTCCCCTTCGGGCTGGCCACGGCCCCCCGGGTATTCACGAAGATCCTAGCCCCAGTTCTGGCCAATTTAAGGATCCAAGGGGTCACAGTCCTAGCATACTTGGACGACCTTTTAATCTTAGATCACTCACGGCCGGGTCTGCAACAGGCAGTAAACCTCACGGTTCGGTACCTCGAAGGATTCGGCTGGGTCCTAAACCGGGGAAAGTCAGCGTTCCAGCCTACAAAGCACTTGGAATACCTCGGCATGAGGTTAGACACAGAACACCAAAGGGTGTTCCTGCCCCTTGTAAAGATCGAGGCTATCAAGGGGTTGGTTCAGTTGGTTCTAAACAAGAAAAGACCAACTATTCGCCTGTATATGCGAGTACTAGGCAAGCTAGTGGCCACGTTCGAGGCAGTACCATACGCTCAGATCCACACTCGCGTCCTACAGGCAGCCATTCTAGCAGCCTGGGGCAAGAGGGCACATGCCTTAGAGTCCCCTTTGACGCTATCATCAAGGGTCCGACAAAGCCTGGCCTGGTGGTTGAACCCCCAGAATCTTCTAAAGGGAAAATCCTTCAGCCCTGTTGTCTGGAAGGTAGTTACCACAGACGCCAGCCTGGCAGGCTGGGGGGGGCGGTCTTCGAGGGGTTCTCTCGCCAGGGAACTTGGGTAAAAGCAGAGAGGCAGCTCCCCATCAATATCTTGGAGATCAGAGCTGCTCGCCTAGCCCTTCTGGCATGGACCTCCAGATTAAAGGGGTTCCCGGTGAGAATCCAGTCAGACAATGCCACGGCGGTGGCATACATAAACCACAAAGGGGGAACCAGGAGTCAGGCCGATCAAGAGCTTGATTTTTCAGTGGGCAGAGGTTCATGTACCCTGCATTTCGGCGATATTCATTCCCGGAGTGGACAACCTGCAGGCATACTTCTTAAGTCGCCAGAGTCTGTTGCCAGGGGGGTGGTCTCGGCATCCCCAGGTCTTTCAGACAATCTGCCAGAGGTGGGGAATGCCGGACGTAGATATAATGGCATCCAGGTTCAACAAGAAACTAGACAGGTTCGGGTCTCGAGCGAGGGATCCTATGGCCTGCGGAACCGATGCGTTGGTTTGCCCTTGGCATCAATTCAAACTTCTATATGCATTCCCTCCGCTACAGTTACTCCCTCGCCTGTTGCGCAGGATCAGAGTGGAGCACAAGCCAGTCATTCTAGTAGCTCCGGCTGGGCCCCGGAGGACTTGGTACTCACTAGTCCTGAAGATGGCAGTAGGAGACCCTTGGACTCTTCCTCTACAACCAGACCTACTCTCACAAGGCCCGATCCTCCACCCTACATTACAGCGTCTAAATTTGACGGCCTGGAGGCTGAATCCCTGATTCTCAGGGGTAGAGGTCTGTCTAGGCAGGTAATTCCTACCCTGATTAGGGCTAGAAAGCCGGCCTCCAGGGTGATTTATTACAGGGTGTGGAGGAACTACGTAGGCTGGTGTGAATCCAAAAGATGGAATTCCCGTAAATATACTATTGACAGGGTGTTAGGTTTTCTCCAGCTAGGAGTGGATAAAGGCCTGGCACTAAGCACAATCAAGGGACAGATCTCAGCTCTGTCAGTGTGGTTTCAGAGGCCGCTGGCCACCCACTCGCTGGTAAAGACCTTCTTACAGGGGGTCTTGCGTATTAATCCTCCTGTCAAGTCACCACTTTGTCCATGGGACTTAAATCTTGTTCTGTCATCCCTACAGAAACAACCCCTTGAGCCGTTGGCTGAGGTACCTTGATTTTACTGACTAGAAAGTCGGTATTTCTGATCACCATAGTTTCGGCCAGGAGAATATCGGAATTGGCAGCCTTATCTTGTAAGGAACCATATCTCATTTTGCATAAGGATAGGGCGGAGTTCCGTCCTCATCCTTCCTTTCTACCAAAGGTTATATCCAGTTTCCACCTGAACCAGGATGTGGTACTTCCATCCTTCTTCCAAAACCCACCTCTAGAAAGGAGGGGTTGCTGCATACGTTGGATATTGTCAGGGCCGTAAGGGCCTATCTTAAAGCTACAGAGAAGGTTCGGAAAACAGATGTGGTGTTCGTTTTACCGGAAGGGCCCAAGATGGGTCAGGCAGCCGCTTGATCCACCATCGCAAGATGGATTAAACAATTAATTGTTCGGGCCTGCGGTTTGAAGAGGTGCCTCCTCCTTTGTCGGTAAAGGCCCATTCTACCAGGGCCATGGGCACCTCCTGGGCAGCACATCATCAGATCTCTAGGGCTCGAAGATGCAAGGCAGCAACGTAGTCATTACAAAATTTTATCAATTGGACGTAAGAAGGAATGCGGATACAGCCTTTGGGCAGTCAGTACTACAGGCCGCGATTCAAGCTCCTCAGGATCTGAGGGGGCTCCCTTGATTTGATTTGAGATTTACATTTCTCGTTTAAGTTGGATTTACTAGTATCTGAGTATACCTCTAAAATTAAATCCTTCTTTGGAAGATGTCTCCCTCCCCTCATTAAAGCATTGCTTTCGGACATCCCATGTAGTAATGAATATGCCGCTCTGTGTCCCGTGATGTACGAGAAAGAAAAAGGGATTTTTAAATACAGCTTACCTGTAAAATCCTTTTCTTGGAGTACATCACGGGACACAGAGCTCCCACCCCTCTTTTGGGTGACCATTTTGGGAGGCATACTGCTTGCTACAAAACTGAGGGACTCCCTCTAGGGGAGGGGGTTATATAGGGAGGGGACTTCCTGTTTGAGATTGCCAGTGTCCACACCTGAAGGTACTCCATATAACCCATATAGTAATGAATATGCCGCTCTGTGTCCCGTGATGTACTCCAAGAAAAGGATTTTACAGGTAAGCTGTATTTAAAAATCCCTTTTTTCAGGGGTCAAGTCTTCCAAGCGACCCATTAAAGAGGGCCTCTCTTGTAAAAGCATTGGATCGTCTCTTGCTCCAAGGGGTAATTGTAGAAGTACCAACCCAGGAATGGGGTCTGGGATTCTACTCCAACCTTTTCATAATACCAAAGCCCAATGGCGACGTCAGGCCTATCTTGGACCTCAAACGCCTAAATCGCTTTCTAAACATTCAGACCTTTCGTATGGAGTCCATACGTTCGGTGGCAGCCAGCCTACATCAAGACGACTTGCTAGCATCTATAGACATAAAAGATGCGTATCTGCACGTGCCGATCTACCCGGCACATCACAGGTTTCTTCGTTTTATGATAGATCACCGCCATTACCAGTTCGTAGCCCTCCCTTTCGGGTTGGCAACAGCTCCGCAGGTATTCACAAAGGTGTTAGCCCCGCTGCTAGCCGTCCTAAGGACAGAAGGCATTTTAGTCTTGGCATACTTGGACGATCTTCTGGTTATCGACAGCTCAGCTTCCAACCTCAATCAGGCAGTAGGTCGCACAGTTCAGCATCTAGAGGAATTCGGGTGGATTGTAAACCTAGAAAAATCGGTATTGAAACCCACAAAGCAGTTGGAATATCTAGGCCTTTGGCTAGATACAGACTGCCAGAGGATAATTTTACCTCAAGCAAAGATCAGATCAATAGCTCAAGCAGTTCAAGTGATCTTAGGCAAGAAGAGGCCGACTATTCGCCTATGTATGCGACTGCTGGGGAAGATGGTGGCCGCCTTCGAGGCTGTGCCCTACGCCCAGATCCATACCAGATATCTTCAGGCAGCCATTCTCTCTGCTTGGAACAAGTCCATTCAGGCGTTAGATCGTCCGTTAGTGCTCTCCCCGAAGGTCCGGCGCAGCCTGTCCTGGTGGCTGGTCTCTCAAAATTTGTCAAAAGGGAAATCCTTTTGCCCCATCACGTGGAAGATAGTATCCACGGATGCCAGCCTGTCAGGTTGGGGGGCAGTTCTAGAAGAACAGACCCAGCAAGGGCAGTGGTCGGAGGCAGAAAAACTGCTTCCCATCAATATCCTGGAGATCAGAGCTGCTCGGCTGGCCCTGATCGCCTGGACTCTCCCCCTTCAGGGTCTGCCAGTAAGGATACAGTCCGACAACGCCACTGCGGTGGCATACATAAACCACCAGGGGGGCACGAAGAGCCCAGCAGCCCAAAGAGAAGTAAACCTGATTTTCTCATGGGCCGAAGCCCATGTACCCTGCATCTCGGCGGTGTTCATCCCAGGGATAGACAATTCTCAAGCAGATTTTTTGAGTCGTCAACAGTTGCTCCCGGGGGAATGGTCTCTTCACCCCCAGGTATTCCAAGAGATTTGCCAAAGATTCGGAGTCCCAGATGTGGACATTATGGCAACGAGATCCAACAAAAAGTTGGACAAATTCATATCCCGAGCCAGGGATCCCTCGGCCTACGGGACCGATGCCTTGGTTTGTCCTTGGCACCAGTTTTTTCTTCTGTATGCGTTCCCTCCACTGCAGATGATTCCCCGCCTTCTACGGAGGATCCGGGTGGAGCGCAGGCCTGTGATCCTGGTGGCCCCAGCCTGGCCCAGGAGGGCTTGGTACGCACTCATCGTGAAGATGTCAGTCGGGGCGCCGTGGCCGCTCCCCCTGCGCCCAGATCTGCTGTCTCAGGGCCCAATCTGCCATCCTGCTTCACAGCAGCTAAATTTGACGGCTTGGCGGCTGAATCCCTAATTCTTAAGGGCAGAGGCCTCTCAGATCAGGTCATATCTACGTTGATTCAGGCTAGGAAACCGGTCTCCAGAAATATTTATTACAGAGTCTGGAGAACCTATGTGGAGTGGTGCGAGTCTCAAAAATGGCATCCTCGAAAGTTTTTTATTGACAGGATCTTGCGATTCCTCCAGGTTGGCGTTGACAAAGGGTTGGCTCTTAGTACTCTAAAGGGGCAGGTGTCGGCTTTATCAATATGGTTTCAAAGACCCTTGGCCACCCATTCGCTTATGAAAACCTTCTTGCAGGGGGTCTTGCATGTGAATCCCCCTATTAGAGCTCCCCTCTGCCCCTGGAATTTAAATCTGGTCTTGTCAGCTTTACAAAGGCAGCCGTTTGAACCTCTGACAGAAATCCCTCTTGTGCTACTAACCCGAAAGTTGGTTTTCTTGGTGGCTATGGCTTCAGCCAGAAGGGTTTCCGAGCTGGCAGCCTTGTCATGCAGGGAGCCATACCTTATTCTGCATAAGGACAGAGTGGTTCTGCGGCCTCAACCTGCTTTCCTTCCGAAGGTCATATCCAGTTTTCACTTGAATCAGGACCTAGTCCTACCATCCTTCTTTCCTACTCCCCAGTCCAGAGAGGAAAGACGGCTTCATACTTTGGACGTGGTTCGAGCCATGAGGGTCTATCTCAAGGCTACAGAGAAGATTCGGAAAACAGATGTGCTTTTTGTTCTTCCGGATGGCCCCAAGAAGGGTCAGCCGGCTGCCAAGTCTTCCTTGGCTAGGTGGATTAAGCAGCTGATTTTTCAGGCATATGGTCTGAAGCGCGTTCCACCTCCCTTATCAGTTAAAGCCCATTCTACGAGGGCCATGAGTGCCTCCTGGGCGGCACACCATCAGATCTCTATGGCACAGGTTTGCAAGGCGGCAACCTGGTCTTCCGTACATACGTTTACTAAATGTTATAAGTTGGACGTTGCAAAGGGTACGGACGCAGCTTTTGGGCAGGCGGTCCTACGGGCAGCAGTATAGAATCCTCTGGCCCGGTTCACGCCCCCTTGTTTTTCTGTTGGTGGAGCCATGTTTTCTCCTGACAATGTTTTTATTTGGCTATTCTTGGCCTTACGGTCTCCCTCCCTTCATAGAGCATTGCTTTAGGACATCCCAAGTGTAATGGCTATGCGCTCTGTGTCCCGTGATGTACGATAAAGAAAAAAGGATTTTTAATAAACAGCTTACCTGTAAAATCCTTTTCTTGAAGTACATCACGGGACACAGAGCTCCCACCCCTCTTTTGGGGAACATTGTGTAACCTCGGGAGAATTGCTTGCTACAAAACTGAAGCACTCCCAGTGGGAGGGGGTTATATAGGGAGGAAACTTCCTGTGAAATTGATTACACCAGTGTCCACACCTGAAGGTACCCATATAACCCCAAGTGTAATGGCTATGCGCTCTGTGTCCCGTGATGTACTTCAAGAAAAGGATTTTACAGGTAAGCTGTTTATTAAAAATCCTTTTTTTACAACCCGAAAAACGACATTGTTTAAAACGTTGTTAAAAAAGTGCGGCGATCAGTCCCCGGAGCTGAAGAACGGGGAGAGCCGTGTGTTAACACGCCTTCCCCGTTCTTCACTGTGGCGGCGTCATCGATCGTGTGATCCCTTTTATAGGGGGGACACGATCGATGACGTCACACCTACAGCCACACCCCCCTACAGTTGTAAACACACATTAGGGAATGTATAACCCCTACAGCGCCCCCTTGTGGTTAACTCCCAAACTGCAACTGTCATTTTCACAGTAAACAATGCATTTTAAATGCATTTTTTGCTGTGAAAATGACAATGGTCTCAAAAATGTGTCAAAATTGTCCGAAGTGTCCGCCATAATGTCGCAGTCACGAAAAAAATCACTAATCTCCGCCATTAGTAGTAAAACTATTTTTTTTATAAAAATGCAATAAAACGATCCCCTATTTTATAAACGCTATAAATTTTGCACAAACCAAACGATAAACGCTTATTGCGATTTTTTTTTTTTACCAAAAATAGGTAGAATACGCATCGGCCTAAACTGAGGAAAACATTTTTTTATATATATATTTTTGGGGGATATTAATTATAGCAAAAAGTAAAAAAATATTTTTTTTTTTTCAAAATTGTTGCTCTATTTTTGTTTAGAGAGCAAAAAATAAAAACCGCAGAGGTGATCAAATACCACCAAAAGAAAGCTCTATTTGTGGGAAAAAAATGACGCCAATTTTGTTTGGGAGCCACGTCGCACGACCTCGCAATTGTCGGTTAAAGCGACGCAGTGCCGAATCGCAAAACCTGGCCGGGTCCTTTTTAGCTGCATTTTGGTCCGGGTCTTAAGTGGTTAAGTAAAATTACAACATTTTATTATACAACTGTAAAATATTTTGAAAAAAGAATACCCCACCAAGAAGGAAGTTTTGGTACATTGGAAATAATAATAATACTAATAATATAAAGTCAATGTATATAGTTGGAACAATGCAGTTCATACAATGTGTCCTGATGTTTGTATGGTCAAGTTTTGCCACTAATTTTGGCTTCTTCAGGACCCAGCCATATACTTGATTTTAGAGTTACCCATAGGACCCAGGAGCAGGCCAGCCAACCCAGACGCCTGGGGCCAGCATAGGAGCAGACCAGGTGAAATTTTTAGAACATATGGCAGCGGGCAATGTACCTTGGGCACAAGGACCATGCAGTGTGCAGGTTCCAAAATGGTCTAATGGTAGGGTGTGAAGAACCTACCGTGTTTCCCCGAAAGTAAGCCTGGGTCTTATATGATTTTTGGCTACAAAAAAGACACTAGGGCTTATTTTCAGGGGATGTCTTATTTATTTACGATATTTACAAAAAAATAGCACAGAAGTCAGCATTGTGAAATTTGGTAATACCAAAAATAAACCGTTTTTTTTTTTTACAGTTACCAGGTTAGAGTTAGATTGTGCGATGATCCCGTGGCTATTGATTTTTCTGTATATTGGGGATCTTCAAACTACAGCCCTCCAGCTGTTGCGGAACTACAAATCCCATGAGGCATTGTAAAACTCTGACATTCACAAACATGACTAGGGCATGATGGGAATTGTAGTTCCTGAACAACTGGAGGGCCATAGTTTGAGGACCCCTGGTGTATATTGTCTCATGGTTGTGGATAACTGACATATGCCAGTGCTGCTACATTTTTATATAGACATTTGCATCTTTTGGTTATAAAAAGGTTATTTTATTTTTTGTTTTTCAGGGCGTAATAAATGATGGTGAAAGGAGTGGTTTACTGGCGGATGAAGAAAACTACTCCGTTGAGCCCTCAGAACATGGGGAAAAGGGCAAACATGATGATGAAGAGGTAAGTATTTCTAATGGCATTTAAAAGTGTTGTCACAATGGGTAATGGAGTGGCAGGAGGATTTGGAAAGTATTTAACCCCTTCAATCCCGGGCTTTTATACCCACCTCCATCCCAGGCTTTTATACCCACCTCCATCCCGGGCTTTTATACCCACCTCCATCCCGGGCTTTTATACCCACCTCCATCCCGGGCTTTTATACCCACCTCCATCCCGGGCTTTTATACCAACCTCAATCCCGGGCTTTTATACCCACCTCCATCCCGGGCTTTTATACCCACCTCAATCCCGGGCTTTTATACCCACCTCAATCCCGGGCTTTTATACCCACCTCAATCCCGGGCCTATTCTGGCACTTCTCCCCTACATGTACAAATCATCATTCTTTTGCTAGAAAATTACTCAGAACCCCCAAACATATGTTTTTTTAGCAGACACCCTAGGGAATTAAACGACGGTCATTGCAACGTTTTATCTTGCACGGTATTTGCGCAATCATTTTTCAAACGCCTTTTTTTGGAAAATGGTTTCATGAATTAAAAAAATAACAAAACAGTAAAGTTAGCCCAATTTTTTTTGTAAAAGATGAGAGATGATGTTACACCGAGTAAATAGATACCCAACATGTCACGCTTTAAAATTGCGCACACTCATGGAATGGCGCCAAACTTTGGTACGTAAAAATCTCCATAGGCGACGCTTTGAATTTTTTTTACAGGTTACCATTTACAGGTTTACAAATAAGGTCTAGTGCTAGAATTGTTGCTGGGACTCTAACGCACGTGGCGATACCTCACATATGTGATTTAAACGGCATTTACATATGTCAGCGGGACTTGCGTGTGCGTTCGCTTCTGCGCGCGAGCTACTGGGGACAGGGGAGTTTTAATTTTATTTTTTTTACTTATTTATTTTGTTACATTTTTTAATTTTCATTTTTTTTATTTTTATTACTTTTATTCTTATTACAAGGAATGTAAACAGCCCTTGTAATAGGAAATGTGTGTGACAGGTCCTCTTTATGGAGAGATGCGGGGTCAATAAGATCCCACATCTCTCCTCCAGGCTGGAAAGCATGAGATCGGTGAATTTTTTTTTACCAATCTCTTGATTACTTTGTGGACCCGGGCGTAACGTCATCACATCGCGCCCGGGTCCTCCGACGTTCATAGAGATGACTGGTGACCATCTGGTCACCAGTCTTCTCTATGCTTCCTGCCAGCGCCGGACGATTCTTTTCCCGGGCCCCCGATGGCATGGGAGAGCCCGGAGAAGCAGCGGGACGGGAGGGGGGATGTCCCCTCCCGCCACCTATAAGAACAATCAAGCGCCGCTATGATCGTTCTTATGTTGCACAGAATCGCCAGCACTAAAGAATGATATCTGAATGATGCCTGCAGCTGCAGGCATCATTCAGATATCCCCCCACAAAGCCCAGGACGTCATATGATGCCCACCCATGATGGGAGATCCCCTCTGTGAACGTCATATGACAATGGGCTGGTATTGAAGTAGTTAAATTAGAACTCCAGTCTGCAGCAATATACTGGGGGTTATTTACGAAAAGGCAAATCCAATTTGCACTACAAGTGCCATCTGCACTTGAAATTGCACTTGGAAGTGCAGTCTCTATAGATCTGAGGGGGACATGCAAGGAAAGTAAAAAATAGAATTTTAGCTTGCACATGATTGGATAATAAAATCAGCAGAGCTTCCCCTCATTTCAGATTTACCCCCTCAGATTTACAGTGACTGCACTTCCAAGTGCAATTTCAAGTGCAGTTAGCACTTGTAGTACAAAGTGGATTTGCCGTTCGTAAATAACCTCCACTGTGTTACAGCAGGGATAGGTAACCTTTTTCCGAGGTTGAGATCTACCTGTACAACACGGAGGAAAGCAAAGATCCCCCTGGGGGGAGGTTGTAGTAGGCAGCAACCTAAAAAAAAAATCTATTTATAATATGATCTATATACCACTCACAAAAAAAAGATGTAGTGTTGTGTACCAATTGTACCCACCAGTGTCCTTTGCCCCCTTTACATCACCCCATCCCCCCACCCCCCAGTAGAGTGCTCTGTACTCCCAATGCAGTGTCCTCTGCCCCCTTCACAGCACACAGCCCCCCCTCTATGTAGTGTCCTATAGCCCCCCAAAAGTGTGTCCTCTGCCCCCCTTCACATCACGCCTCCCCCAGTAGTATCCCCCCCCTTGTGTCCTGTACTCCCAATGCAGTGTCCTCTGCTCCCTTCACAGCCCCCCCCTCAATGTAGTGTCCTATAGCCCCCCAAAAGTGTGTCCTCTGCCCCCTTCACATCACACCTCCCCCAGTAGTATCCTATTCCCAACCTCCATGTCCTGTACTCCCAATGCCCCCTTCACATCACACAGCCCCCCCCCAAACTCACGATAGTATCATGTATCCCCCCAAAACAGTGTCTTCTGTCCCCCTTTACATCACCCCCGGCCCCACTGTAGTGTGCTGCACCCCCTGACACAAGAGAGCCAGATTTGCAGGATAACATGACCGTAGCAGATTAAAAATAGGTATGTACACAGGTCTTTTCTATACAGGGTAGGCAGGCTAGCTAAGGGAGGGAAGAGGGAACATTTTTGAGAGCAGTTAGTTCCTAAATTTCCTCCCACTTTTACTAGAGGTTTTTGAAAAGCAGACTGAAACGGGGAAAAGCACAACACGCTGTACACGACAGCATTCAGTAGGCTGCCAATAGCCGAGGAGGTCCTGTAGTGTGCACCCAGGTGAAATTGGCTCCATGAAAGTTGTGTGCACCCCACCAAACAATGTTTCTCAACTCCAGTCCTGAAGTTCCCCCAACAGGCTCATGTGTTCAGAATTTCCCTCAGGTGAAAACGGCTCTGGTAATTGCTAAGGCAGTGAAACGGATCCTGAAAACATGAGCTGTTGGGGGTACTTGAGGACTGGAGTTGAGGAACCTTGCCATAGAACACAGCGGCATTGAAGAAAACTCTTTTTTTTTCCTGAACACCCATAATGTTTCCTTTGAAAGCACAACTCTGGGCATTTTTTTTAAATTCTGGGCCTCCAAGCAAAGTAAAAAAAATTAGAAGCAATTTTTTTAATAAGGAATCGTCAACGTAATATTTCTATTCCTCTACAATAGTGGTACTCAACCTGGGGGTCGAGACCCCCTCAGGGGTCAAATGATGATTTTCCAGGGGTCACCAAATCCTGGCCTGGTCCTGGAGCCTGCACCGCTTCCAGCTTTTATGTGGCCGCCCAGCTGGGCTGTTCCTGGAGCCCGTGGCTGCCCAGCTGGGCTGTTCCTGGAGCCCGTGGCTGCCCAGCTGGGCTGTTCCTGGAGCCCGTGGCTGCCCAGCTGGGCTGTTCCTGGAGCCCGTGGCTGCCCAGCTGGGCTGTTCCTGGAGCCCGTGGCTGCCCAGCTTGGCTGTTCCTGGAGCCCGTGGCTGCCCAGCTGGGCTGTTCCTGGAGCCCGTGGCTGCCCAGCTGGGCTGTTCCTGGAGCCCGTGGCTGCCCAGCTGGGCTGTTCCTGGAGCCCGTGGCTGCCCAGCTGGGCTGTTCCTGGAGCCCGTGGCTGCCCAGCTGGGCTGTTCCTGGAGCCCGTGGCTGCCCAGCTGGGCTGTTCCTGGAGCCTGTGGCCGCCCAGCTGGACGGTTCCTGGAGCCCACGGCCACCCACTCAGCCTCTTCACAGTGCCCCATTCAGTTCACTGCATGGCTGGGGGGCAGAGACTAGAGGTCCACTGACTGGTGGGGATTGTGAGGTGGGAGGGGCTGAAGAAGACCCTGTCTCCTGATTTCAGCATAGGTGTCACTGCTATGAGACACCACAAAGTCGGAGACACAGTGGGTAACACTACCTGTGATTATAGTTCCCATTAAAAGTCCCCACTATAGTTCTTAGATCAGCAGGTGACCTTCATCAAAAGCACTTAAACAACAAGGAAATACAGCGCTCAGAGTGTTCACTAATAGGAAAATCATATATAAAATGACTGGCTAGTATGGGAATACATTAGCAGAAATGTCTATAGTATTTCAGTTGTTTGTATCCGTAAAATCCGTGTCAAAAATCCATATCTATGGAGAGGTAATCAATTGATGAGTGGATTTATTTATTGTAGACAACCAGGGCTGCTTCTCCAAGAGTGAAGTCAACTCCAATATACATGAAAAAAAGAAAAGAGAGGAAAAAGCGCCTCTAGGTTATCTAATAAGATTTAATAACAAATAGGACGTATCCAGCACTTACATAAAATAAAGCTGCAGCAGGAGATGAAAAAGGCTGGCAGTCAAGTATGTACAGGCTGTGGGGAGCATCGGATCAGAGGCTTGAAGAGTGCCGAGTATATCACTGCTGGAGGTGGAGAGTGCTGACACAGCGGTTAATGAAGGATGTCCGTGAACCTTTAATGTTCTTAGCTGGGTTGCTGTCAAGAAGCGATGTATATAATCCGTGAGCTGTAAGGCTGTAAGAAAAGCAGCTCGTATGCAGAGTATGTTGGGTGGTGACGTCAGGAGGACGGTGGCCGATCAGGACCAAAAAAACACACAACGCGTTTCAGAGCTAGCGCTGGCTTGTTGAGGAAAGCCGCGCGCTCCTTTCTCAAGTGTCAAAAGCACTTAAGTTGGCTGATCAGAACTCTCCCCAGCATTGCCACTCATCCCATTTCCCCCCCACCAAGGAGTTATAGAAGGAATTAAAATAGAGAATACATAGAAGGGAGAGGAAAAGAGGGGCAAGAAGAAAGGAAGAATCTTCCCCCTATGGACGGGCCGCCACTGGTCAAAGTGCTAAAAAGAGTTTGTATACAGTCGTAATCTAAAGTTCCACTGTACATCTCTTCTCTGCTGTCCCGTCTGTGTGCTTGTCTCGACTGTAAAGTATGGGAAGAGGGTGTACCCCTTTACGGAGGATAGACAGCAGGATCCGTTCGCCCCTTGTACGGTAACTTCTGAAGAGAGAGAGCAGTTTGGTATAAAGGTGCCAATATTGCTGTCTTGTGGAGGAAGTCCCTTCCCTCCTCTTTCCCTTTCCCCCAATGTTACACATGATCACCTTGAAGGTCTGTGTCCTACATTGGGAAAGTTTTCAATATTTTTTTTTAACTCTGCCATGGCCGGTTCCAAGCCCGTGCTGCGAAAAGAGGGGATGGTTGCTGGTGAAAGCAAACCAGCCCTGTAAAGAATATTTGCTACTGTAGACCATTGGCAAGGTCACTGGGGGATTCTTCAGGAACTCAGCGAAACATGGCAAGGAAGTACAAGTAGGGGGGGGGGGGGGGTAATTTTCCAAATCATTTTCCGTGTACAGTGTTTTTGATAACTTTTCATAGGATTGCAGACAGTCCTCAGATGTTTTGGGGCTACATCCATGGGAAATGTAGTTCCAAAACATCTGGGGTGGTGGCTCTAGGCTTTGTAAGGCCTTAGGCAAAAGCTAGACATGAATGATTTGGGAGTTCTAATCCAAAAATCCAGGGTCGGGCCAAGCTGGCCAAATTTTCCCCCATAGATTTCAGTGTTAAACAGCTCTCCTGTGGGGGGGGGGGGGCAGCTTTGGAACCCTGGTAACGGCAAACAATAGGGGTTAGAGGTCCAAAACCTTTACAGTAGGTGGTCCTGGGTCCCCTCAACATGACCTCATAGTTTCAAGTCCCTGGAAAGCTTGGCAAGAGAACAGTGGGTCGCCAAGCTGGCTGGGTTTTTGATCCTGTACAGCCAAACCACAAGTGAAAGCCGGTTTAATCTTCTCCTGGTGGTGGGCCTTGGGGCCCTCTAGAGGCTGGCCAAATTTGGGGTCCCTGATATTTATGGTTCGTGAACAATGCTGGGAAAAGCTGTCCGTATTTCTCCATAAAAGCTAATGTTAAAAACTCGCTGGTGACAGTGAACTTGGACCCCTGGTATTAGTGAACCATTGGGGTCAGAGGGCCCAATCTTCTACCATAGATGGTCCCAGGTTCCCTCTACATGACCCCCAAGATTAGTGTTCTTGACCCCATACGATTCAGGAATAGTGCGGGCCAAGTTTGCCAGGTTTCCCCATAGATTTCAATGTTAAATCCCGGGGCTAGAGTCGCTGGACAGCTTGGGGTGGTAGATGGGTTAAACCCTGACCCTGATTAAGTGGACTGTTACAACCCCACCCATGCCTAAGTGCTGCTGGTCAGCTTTGCGAGTACAAATTATTTGAGCAGACTGCATTTACCTGGGCTGGAACTGTTTTACCTATATTCCCATGCCAAGCTGGCCAGGAAATAAACCATCTTCCTTGCCATCTTAATTGTTTAAGATGGCAGGGAAGACGGGAAGATGGAGAGGGGACCATTTTCCGAATCAGTTTCCACAGTGTTCAGTGTTTTTGCAGATAGACAATCCTATGTAAAGTTATCAAAAACACTGTACACGGAAAATGATTTGGAAAATTACCGCCCCCCCCTACTTGTACTTCATTGCCATGTTTGGCTGAGTTCCTGGAGAATCCCCCAGTGACCTTGCCAATGGTCTACAGTAGCAAATATTCTTTACAGGGCTGGTTTGCTTTCACCAGCACCCATCCCCTCTTTTCGCAGCACGGGCTTGGGACCGGCCATGGCAGAGTTAGAAAAAAAATATTGAAAAAAACTTTCCCAATGTAGGACACAGACCTTCAAGGTGATCATGTGTAACATTGGGGGAAAGGGAAAGAGGGGGGAAGGGACTTCCTCCACAAGACAGCAATATTGGCACCTTGATACCAAACTGCTCTCTCTCTTCAGAAGTTACCGTACAAGGGGCGAACGGATCCTGCTGTCTATCCTCCGTAAAGGGGTACACCCTCTTCCCACACTTTACAGTCGAGACAAGCACGCAGACGGGACAGCAGAGAAGAGATGTACAGCGTAACTTTAGATTACGACTGTATACAAACTCTTTTAGACCCTTGACAATGAACTGTCATAAAGGAACATGGAGAAAGTGGGAAAGGGGGAAGGGAAAGAAGAGAAGTGGGAAGGCCCTCCTCCTTTCTCAGCACGGACTTGGGACCGGCCATGGTGGAGTTAACTTCAATAGGCTCTTCTCTTCTTTTATGCACGAGACACGACTTTGCAGCTTAAAGCATGTGATATTCAAATAGCAGCATTCCTGGAATGATATTACAGTTCATAAAACCACCACACAGCCCAGTTAGTGATCCAAAAAACTGAATCAGAGTGCTGTCACACAGGTTCTCCCCCTTGGTAATGGATGCTCCGCTCACCTCAGAGTGTGTGACCTTGCAGCTCTAAGCTTGGTCTTGTACACAGCTTATGAACCACACCTGGGTTCAATTGGGCAATCCTGGTATCCAGGTCTCCTTGGTATATATGTTCCAGATCATAGTAGATAGAAGAAAACTCAGATGGTGCATGTAACATGTTTAAAGGTTTATTAAATAAAGAAATCCCCTGCTGGGGTACTCACACAGCATAGAATCTCCTCACAGCTGTGTGGGAGGAGCTATAGAATCTGCTCACAGCTGTGTGGGAGGAGCTATAGAATCTGCTCACAGCTGTGTGGAAGGGGTTTTCATTACCTCAGCGTTTCATAGGAAACCAATGTTTGTTTTTATATGGGCAGCCTTTAAGCAAAGACTCAGATTTTTGCCTTTTTTTTTAAAATGTCTCCTTCAAACGGTTGTATTTTAAAAACTGTAAATTAAATAGCGAATATCTTTATATTGTGTGAATCACAGGACCCAGACCTACAGTTTGATGTATAGTATGTCTCTGAAATATAAAAATTGAAGGCACAGTCGCAGTTTACATATTGCCTATCAAATTTTAGGAGTCTTGATTTGTAATTTCAATAGAAGTCAATGGAGGTCATTGGATGGCGTAGGTTGCAAACAAATGGCCGTATTATGAAAACGCTTGCGACTATGACTTAGCCATGGACACGTGTAGTGGCAGCAGGGATAGCTGAACGTTTTGATATATGATATGTGTAGGTCGGCTTGAAAATGAGGGAGTGGTCACAGGTTAGAAATCATGTCTTGTCACACTCTCCTTCCCTATATATCTGCAGCCACATCTCCCGCTGCCCTATGAAGATATTAGTCACTGCTCATTTAGGGACGTCTCTCACAAATCTACCCGACCTCCTGGAACTCCTTCCTGGACACAATTGCTGAAAATTTTCCCCTTTCGGGACTTCCACAATTTGCTTTGCTGGTCAATATCTCAAAAACCATAAATGCTAGGATCTTCAAATTTGGTGGTGGGGACAGTTTGGAGGGAGGCATTTTGATAAGGGCCAGTTTATGGGGCAAATTTTAATGGGGGCAGTTTTATGGGGCAATATGATGGGGGTAGTTTTGATGGGTGCCCATATATGAAAATGGTGTACAAACCACACATGTGAGGTATCGCTGCGATCGTTAGAGCGAGTGCAATAATTTTAGCACTAGACCTCCTCTGTAACTCAAAACGTGCAACCTGTAGAATTTTTTAAACGTCGCCTATGGAGATTTTTTGGGACAGTTTTATTTTTGTAACTTTTTCGGATATATTGATGAGTAAAATACAAAATTCATGCCGAAGTCCGGCTAGCGGTCTAACTGCTACGTTTCCAGCAAGGGAGCTGTAAAGTGGCCGTCAGTTATTTTGAGCGGTTGGCTTTTGAGGACCGTTAGTGCCTTCAGCTGTGTGTGAGGAGTTTGAATTATCTCAGCATTTCCTAGGAAACCAATGTTTCTTTATAGGCAGCCTCTCTAAAGCACAGACTCAGATTTTTGCCCTTTTTTGAAAATGTCTCCTTCTTCAAACGGTTGTATTTTAAGAACTATAAATAGTACAGCAAATATCTTTATATCGTGTGAATCACAAGTCCCAAACCTACAGTTTGATGCATAGAATGTCTCTGAAATATTAAAATTGAGGGCACAGTCGCAGTTTACATATTCCCTTTCAAATTTTAGGAGTCTTGACTTGTAATTTCAATGGAAGTCAATGGAGGTCAATGTCAATATCTCAAAAACCATAAATGCTAGGATCTTCAAATTTGGCGATGGGGACAGTTTTGAGGGGGGCATTTTGATAAGGGCCAGTTTATGGGGCAAATTTTAATGGGGCCGTTTTATGGGGCAAAATATGATGGGGGTAGTTTTGATGGGTGCCCATATATGAAAATGGTGTACAAACCACACATGTGAGGTATCGCAGCGATCGTTAGAGCGAGTGCAATAATTCTAGCACCAGACCACCCCTGTAACTCAAAACATGTAACCTGTAGCATTTTTAAATGTTGCCTATGGAGATTTTTTGAGCCAATGAATTTTTGTTGTTTTTTCAATATTTTTTTTTTTATTGCATTTTAGTTTAAATCTGAGGTCTTTTTGACCCCAGATCTCATATTTAATTCAAGCCCTAGACCTCCTCTGTAACTCAAAACATGCAACCTGTAGAATTTTTAAACGTCGCCTATGGAGATTTTTTGGCCAATTTATTTTTGTACTTTTTTCAAATGACAATTTTATTTTTTTATTTATTGCATTTTAGTCTAAATATGAGATCTGAGGTCTTATTGATCCCAGATCTCATATTTAAGAGGACCTGTCATTCTTTTTTCTATTACGAAAGATGTGTACATTCCTTGTAATAGGAATAAAAGTGACCCAATTTTTATTTATTTTTTAAAAACAGTGTAAAAATAAATTAAAATCTAGAAAAAAAAATACTAATAAAAAACAAAATCAGCAGGCGCCTCTGTAACTCAATTTGCAACCGCCGAAATCGCCTACACCTCTTTTCAAAACGTAACCTCATTTTGATCGCCAGCGCCATGCCGTCCGGCTACTCCATTACTTTTCCTCAGCTTGGCTCCTGCCAGCTCGATAGTGCAGCCCGAGGAGTTCTTCAATGCTAACCCCTTCACAAGCCAAGCCCACAGATCCAATTTCAATGCCTTACCCTCATGTCTCTGATTGAGGGCACAGTCGCAGTTTACATATTGCCTATCAAATTTTAGGAGTCTTGATTTGTAATTTCAAGTCAATGGAGGTCATTGGATGGCGTAGATGGCCGTATTATGAAAACGCTTGCGACTATGACTTAGCCATGGACAGTAGTGATAGCTGAACATGTGTAGGTCCTTGAAAATGAGTGGTCACTCATGTCTTGTCCCTATATATCTGCAGCCACATCTCCCGCTGCCCTATGAAGATATTAGTCACTGCTCATTTAGGGACGTCTCTCACAAATCTAGACCTCCTGGAACTCCTTCCTGGACACAATTGCTGAAAATTTCCCCTTTCGGGACTTCCACAATTTGCTTTGCTGGTCAATATCTCAAAAACCATAAATGCTAGGATCTTCAAATTTGGTGGTGGGGACAGTTTGGAGGGAGGCATTTTGATAAGGGCCAGTTTATGGGGCAAATTTTAATGGGGGCAGTTTTATGGGGCAATATGATGGGGGTAGTTTTGATGGGTGCCCATATATGAAAATGGTGTACAAACCACACATGTGAGGTATCGCTGCGATCGTTAGAGCGAGTGCAATAATTTTAGCACTAGACCTCCTCTGTAACTCAAAACGTGCAACCTGTAGAATTTTTTAAACGTCGCCTATGGAGATTTTTTGGGACAGTTTTATTTTTGTAACTTTTTCGGAGATATTGATGAGTAAAATACAAAATTCATGCCGAAGTCCGGCTAGCGGTCTAACTGCTACGTTTCCAGCAAGGGAGCTGTAAAGTGGCCGTCAGTTATTTTGAGCGGTTGGCTTTTGAGGACCGTTAGTGCCTTCAGCTGTGTGTGAGGAGTTTGAATTATCTCAGCATTTCCTAGGAAACCAATGTTTCTTTATAGGCAGCCTCTCTAAAGCACAGACTCAGATTTTTGCCCTTTTTTGAAAATGTCTCCTTCTTCAAACGGTTGTATTTTAAGAACTATAAATAGTACAGCAAATATCTTTATATCGTGTGAATCACAAGTCCCAAACCTACAGTTTGATGCATAGAATGTCTCTGAAATATTAAAATTGAGGGCACAGTCGCAGTTTACATATTCCCTTTCAAATTTTAGGAGTCTTGACTTGTAATTTCAATGGAAGTCAATGGAGGTCAATGTCAATATCTCAAAAACCATAAATGCTAGGATCTTCAAATTTGGCGATGGGGACAGTTTTGAGGGGGGCATTTTGATAAGGGCCAGTTTATGGGGCAAATTTTAATGGGGCCGTTTTATGGGGCAAAATATGATGGGGGTAGTTTTGATGGGTGCCCATATATGAAAATGGTGTACAAACCACACATGTGAGGTATCGCAGCGATCGTTAGAGCGAGTGCAATAATTCTAGCACCAGACCACCCCTGTAACTCAAAACATGTAACCTGTAGCATTTTTAAATGTTGCCTATGGAGATTTTTTGAGCCAATGAATTTTTGTTGTTTTTTCAATATTTTTTTTTTTATTGCATTTTAGTTTAAATCTGAGGTCTTTTTGACCCCAGATCTCATATTTAATTCAAGCCCTAGACCTCCTCTGTAACTCAAAACATGCAACCTGTAGAATTTTTAAACGTCGCCTATGGAGATTTTTTGGCCAATTTATTTTTGTACTTTTTTCAAATGACAATTTTATTTTTTTATTTATTGCATTTTAGTCTAAATATGAGATCTGAGGTCTTATTGATCCCAGATCTCATATTTAAGAGGACCTGTCATTCTTTTTTCTATTACGAAAGATGTGTACATTCCTTGTAATAGGAATAAAAGTGACCCAATTTTTATTTATTTTTTAAAAACAGTGTAAAAATAAATTAAAATCTAGAAAAAAAAATACTAATAAAAAACTAAAGCACCTTGTCCCGACGAGCTCGCACTCAGAAGCGAATGCATACGTGAGTAGCGCCCGCATATGAAAACGGTGCTCAAACCACACATGTGAGGTATCGCCGCGATCGTTGGAGTAAATGCAATAATTCTAGCCCCAGACCTCCTCTGTAACTCAAAACGTAACCTGTGGAATTTTTTTAAACATCGCCTGTGGAGATTTTTTGGGCCAATTTGTTTTTGTCGTTTATTCAAATGTCAATTATTTTTTTATTGCATTTTAGTCTTAAATCGGATGTCCGCTAAAAAAAAAAAAAATATTAAAAGTCAGCAGCTACAAATACTGCAGCTGCTGACTTTTAATGTCGGCACACTTGCGTGTCCTGGAGTCCAGCGCCATCCGCAGCAGAGGACGAGCGATCGCTTATCCCTCTGCTGCCCCCCCGCCATCCTCGGTGAGAGAACCAGGAAGTAAATCGCTCCGGCTTTACTGCCCGGTTCCCTACAGTTCTAGTCCAAAAATCCAGGGTCGGGCCAAGCTGGCCAAATTTCCCCCCATAGATTTCAATGTTAAACAGCTCTCCTGGGGGGGCAGCTTTGGAACCTTGGTAAGGGCAAACAATAGGGGTTAGAGGGCCAAAACCTTTACAGTAGGTGGTCATAGGTCCCTTCAACATGACCTCATAGTTTCAAGTCCCTGGAAAGCTTGGCAAGATAACAGTGGGTCGCCAAGCTGGCCTGATTTTAGCCCCTGTACAACCAAACCACAAGTGAAAGCTGGTTTAATCTTCTCCTGGTGGTGGGCCTTGGGGCCCTCTAGAGGCTGGCTAAATTTGGGGCTTATGATACTTATGGTTCGTGAACAGTGCTAGGCAAAGCTGGCCGTATTTCTCCATAGAAGCTAAATGTTAAAAACTCGCTGGTGACAGTGAACTTGGAGCCAAGGTATTGATGAACCATTGTGGTCAGAGGGCCCAATCTTCTACCATAGATGGTCCAGGGTCCCCTCTACATGACCCCCAAGATTAGTGTCCTTGAACCCATACGATTTAGGAATAGTGTGGGCCAAGCTTGCCAGGTTTCCCCATAGACTTCAATGTTAAACCCCGGGGCTAGAGTCACTGGACAGCTTGAGGTGGTAGATGGGTAAAACCCTGACCCTGATTAAGTGGACTGTTACAACCCCATCCATGCTTAAGGGTTGCTGGTCAGCTTTGCGAGTCCATCGAGGGGTATCAAACAGTTTATGGAGCCTTAGAAATTGGGAACATGTCATAAATACCCCCAAATTCTACATAGGTCAGCCATCTGGGTCCCAAGTGCTGCTAAAATTTTTGGGTAGCTGTGACCTTTGGTTTGGGAGTTGTAGTCTAAATATACAGGGTCGGGCCAAGCTGGCCAAACTTTCCCCATAGATTTCAATGTTATACCCTGGGGCTAGAGTCGCTGGACAGCTTGGGGTGGTGGATGGGTAAAACTGGCCAAATTTTCCCCATAGATTTCATTCAATGTTAAACAGCTCTCCTAGGGGGGCCAAATTTGGAAACCCAGTAATGGCAAACAATAGGGGTTAGAGGTCCAAAACCTTTACAGTAGGTTGTCCTGGGTCCCCTCAACAAGACCTTATAGTTTCAAGTCCCTGGAAAGCTTGGCAAGAGAACAATGGGTCGCCAAGTTGGCCGGGTTTTTGCCCCTGTACAGCTGAACCACAAGTGAAAGCCGGTTTAATCTTCTCCTGGTGGTGGGCCTTGGGGCCCTCTAGAGGCTGGCCAAATTTGGAGTCCTTGATACCAACCATGTCAAAAGCAAAATTTACATAATTCACAAAGAGATATCCAGCATTCAAATTGCTCCCCTACCCAACACATTAGGTCTAACACCACACTCATTACTTTCCTCCTTTTGCCCAGTTACCACTGATGAAGTTGATAAACTCCTCTCTACGTCCCACCTCACTACATGTCCCCTCTTAGTTACAGCGACCACCTTCCCTGCTCCATCCTCAACTCCCTAACCCACATCTTCAAGTTGGATAAGTAATGACAGGAAATGTGATCACATTACATCATTCTCTCATCTCCTTTCATCCAATCTTGTTCCTATGCTGATCGTCTACTCACCGCTAAACCCCTCCAACCAAAACCACCCACCCCTCCATACCTGTCCATCCTAACAGCAATTCAGAGTGCAGCACTACCGCCATAGGAGCTGCTGGTTTAGATTTTGGGTTTGCACATTACCTCTAGCTTCGTTGTCAGGGGAGGAAAGGGAGCTCCTCTCTCCGCTGGACACAGTCCAGCGGAATGACTCGCCGGAGCTTTCCCAGTGACGTAGGAGGGTGCGTCATAGAGGGCTGGGTTACGTGACAGGCGGCCCCGCCTCCCCAAATGTAAGAAACGTCAAAGCTCCGGCGAGTCATTCTGCTGGGCTGTGTCCGCATCTATCTATCTAATATTCCGTACTTATGGGCACTGATGGGCGGCACTGGTGGGCACTGGGTGGCACTGGGCGACACTGGGAATTGATTGACAGCTGTGCTGAGCATTGATGGGCAGCACTGATGGGCATCACTGATGGCCAGCACTGACTGACATTGCTTTTGGGCACTGGTGGCATTTGTGGGCAGTGGTGGGCACTGCTGACAATTGATAAACTGTAATCAGGGCACTGATGATCATTAAAACCCCTTCTATTTTCTCGTGTGTGTGTGTTTTTTTGTTGTTTCTTTTTTTCTCCTGCCCTCCATTCATTAGTTTGTGCTCATGCATGTATAGTTTACCTTTAAAGATTGTAATTGGGAATGGTCTGTTAAGATATTAAATGGGGTTTATATTTTTCTCATAGATTTTATTCTTTTTCAGTTTCATGGCTGGTGTCATTCACCATTGGCGCATGAACTCGTTTGAATGCCTGCTGTGACGCGCTTGCCGAGGATACCTTATTGTCAACTTTGTGGAGATGTCTGAGCCAATGGAGGACCTGGTGACGGTAAGAAAGCAATAACTGACCTCATTTCCACTGCTCTTCCTTCAAATTGGGCTTTGGGAAGGGGAGGAGATTTAGGTGACTTGTAAAGTCCTAGTTTAAAAAAAACAAAAACAAATATGTTATACTTGCCTGCTCTGTTGCAGTGGATTTGCACAGAGGAGCTCCTTTTCTCGAGTCCCTCTTCGCTGCTCCTGGTCCCTCCCTCCTATCGAGTGCCCCCACATCAAGGAGCTTGATATGGGGGCACCTGAGCCAAGTCACAACTTCGTGTGTCCATTCACACACAGAGCCCCAACCTGGCCCAGCCCCCCTCTCAATTAATTGGCTAACTGATTTTGATTGACGGCAGCAGGAGCCAATGGCGCTGCTGCTGTGTCTCAGCCAATTGGGAGGAGAGTCCTGGACAGCTCAGACACTCATAGACATCGCTATAGAGCGATGGGGCTCAGGTAAGTAATTTGTGGGTGCTGGGGAGGCTGCTACACGCAAGTGTTTTTTTTATTTTTTACCCTTAATGCATAGAATGCATGAAGATGAAAAACCTTATAATTAGCTAATTAGCCAATCACTCACTTCTGCAGATGGCAGTAGGGGGGTTACACCCCCCCTCCTGCTACCACCACCACCGCCTCTCCAGGGCTCTCCAGTCCCATCGCAGGGGGCGGCAGCAATGACTGCCCTGTACACAGGGGGAGAAACTGATGTTGTTCCCCTTCTCTCTGTAACCTTGTCAACTTTTTATTTTATTTTTTGTTATAGGGCAGCTTTCTAGTGCTGTGACCCCTTGATAAAATTTTCCAAGTTGTGAGGACCTCCAACAGTAACATTTTGGTAGCGTCAGTTTTCAGCACCCAAGGCAAGACAAGTAATTTTCGCCCCTAACCCACGGACATTTAGCGCTCCCTGGGGAGTTCTGATCAACCAACTTGGGTGCTCTTGATCAAGGTCATCTGCTGATCTGAGAACTGTAGTGGGGACTTATAATGGCAACTATAATCACAGGTAGTGTTACTCACTGTGTCTCTGACTTTTTGGTGTCTCAAAGCAGTGAAACCTATGCCAAAATCATGAGACGGGGTCCTCCTTCAGCCAAGCCCACTTCACATTCCTCACCAGTCAGCTGACCTCTAGTCTCTGCCCCCCCAGCCATGTGGTGAACTGAATGGGCAGCTCCAAAGAGGTTGAGTGGGCGGCCGCAGGATCCAGGGACAGCCCTGCTGGGCAGCTGCAAAAAGGCTGGGAGAGTGGTGCGGGCATCAGGAACAGCCCAGTCATTCGACCCCCCCAAGGGGGTCCCAACCCCCAGGTTGAAAACCACTGTTATAGGGGGTGCTGGGGAGACATCCCTTGTAATAGAAAAGCATGACATGTCTTCTCAAATATGAAATCTGGGGTCAAAAAGACCTCACATCTCATATTTAGACTAAAATGCAATAAATAAAAAATGTCCCTTTTTAAGAGCATTGGGCGGAAGTGACATGCAACAAAAGGTACACCAACGCATCACAACAAATGTGAATCCAAGCTCACAGATAAGTGTCCACTCCGTTTGCGTTCATTGTTGTGTTTTTGTTTGTTTTGTTTTTTTAGGCTAAATGTTTTTTTTTTTTTTTTTGTGACAGGGTGAGAGCGTTACACAGATTATATTCCTGATCTCATACTGGGGTGAGAGAATTGGAGAGAAGTTCAAAAAGATTGCAAATTGGTGAGTGTTAAAGGACTTTGGATTTGATTTAAAATTGACTAGACCAGTGGTCTCCAAACTGCGGCCCAGGGGCCGGATGCAGCCCTTTGCTTGATTTTATCCAGCCCTTGGGGTTCCTTTTTATTCATTGGCACCAATGAAGGGGGCAGAAGTCCTCCCAATGACACCAATGACGGGGCAGAAGTCCTCCCAATGACACCAATGACGGGGCAGAAGTCCTCCCAATGACACCAATGACGGGGCAGAAGTCCTCCCAATGACACCAATGACGGGGCAGAAGTCCTCCCAATGACACCAATGACGGGGCAGAAGTCCTCCCAATGACACCAATGATGGGGCAGAAGTCCTCCCAATGACACCAATGATGGGGCAGAAGTCCTCCCAGTGATGGGGAAGATTTTCTCCCAATAACACCAATGATGAAGTCCAATGACACCAATAATGGGGGATTTGTTACTTCTGATGGCCACAGTCCGGCCCCCTTAAAGTCTGGAGGACAGTAATCGGGCCCTTTGTTCAGAAAGTTTGGAGACCCCTGGACTAGACAATGCCAATTGATGAATTTCTTTCTGAGGAAGTAAAATGCAAACTCGATACCTTTCTTAAAGCAGTATTAAACCTAAAAGCCAACATGTATTGTATTGTATTGCAGCTTACCAATTCTTAGATGTGATGGCTGCATTTTTTTTTTTTTCTACGCTTTCTTTCCTTTTCATTTTCATCTGGTGATCTGGCTAGTAAGTCTGTTTTTCAACAAAACAAGCTCTTGTGCAGTTTAGTGTGTTGAGACAAACCATTTACCACTGACGGGGCGTACAATGTTAACCACTTAAGATCTGCGCTATAGGCAAGACGTAAAGAAAAAAAAATAAGAAAAAAATTGGATATTATTATAACAAAAAGTTAAAAATATTGTGTTTGTTTTTTTTTTTCCAAATTTTCTGTCTTTTTTTTTTTTTGTTTATAGCGCAGAAAATGAAAATCGCAGAGATGATCAAATACCACCAAAAGAAAGCTCTATTTGTGGGGAAAAAATGATACAAATATAATTTGGTTACAGTGTTGTATGACCGCGCAATTGTCATTCAAATTGTGTCAGGGCTGAAAATTGGTCTGGGCATGAAGGGGGTTTAAGTGCCCAGTAATGAAGTGGTTAAATTTTGTCTTTTTATTTATGTAAAGCCTTTATCCCAAAAGAGCAAAAAAAAAAGTTGCTGTAACTGCAGTTTGAGCTGGAGGTTGGCTTCAGTTTGTTATGCCGCGTACACACGATCATTTTTCAGCATGGGGAAAAAACAAACTTTTCCCAACTTCATCATTAAAAACGACGTTGCCCACACCATTGTTTTAAAAAATGCTCTAGCAAAGCGCGGTGACGTACAACACGTACCACGGCGCTCTAAAGGGGAAGTTCTATTCGACCTTTGGGCTGCTTTAGCTGATTCCGTGTTAGTAAAAGTAGATTTGCGCTTTTCTGTCTGTTACGGCGTGATGAATGTGCTTACTCCATTACGAGGGCTCCCGTCTCAAAACTTGCTTTTGAGCATGCGCAGGTTTTGTACGTCGTTTTAGCCTACATGCGATTATTTTTTACAACCCGAAAAACGACATTGTTTAAAACGTTGTTAAAAAAGTGCGGCGATCAGTCCCCGGAGCTGAAGAACGGGGAGAGCCGTGTGTTAACACGCCTTCCCCGTTCTTCACTGTGGCGGCGTCATCGATCGTGTGATCCCTTTTATAGGGGGGACACGATCGATGACGTCACACCTACAGCCACACCCCCCTACAGTTGTAAACACACATTAGGGAATGTATAACCCCTACAGCGCCCCCTTGTGGTTAACTCCCAAACTGCAACTGTCATTTTCACAGTAAACAATGCATTTTAAATGCATTTTTTGCTGTGAAAATGACAATGGTCTCAAAAATGTGTCAAAATTGTCCGAAGTGTCCGCCATAATGTCGCAGTCATGAAAAAAATCACTAATCTCCGCCATTAGTAGTAAAACTATTTTTTTTATAAAAATGCAATAAAACGATCCCCTATTTTATAAACGCTATAAATTTTGCACAAACCAAACGATAAACGCTTATTGCGATTTTTATTTTTTTTACCAAAAATAGGTAGAATACGCATCGGCCTAAACTGAGGAAAACATTTTTTTTTATATATATTTTTGGGGGATATTAATTATAGCAAAAAGTAAAAAAATATTTTTTTTTTTCAAAATTGTTGCTCTATTTTTGTTTAGAGAGCAAAAAATAAAAACCGCAGAGGTGATCAAATACCACCAAAAGAAAGCTCTATTTGTGGGAAAAAAATGACGCCAATTTTGTTTGGGAGCCACGTCGCACGACCTCGCAATTGTCGGTTAAAGCGACGCAGTGCCGAATCGCAAAACCTGGCCGGGTCCTTTTTAGCTGCATTTTGGTCCGGGTCTTAAGTGGTTAAGTAAAATTACAACATTTTATTATACAACTGTAAAATATTTTGAAAAAAGAATACCCCACCAAGAAGGAAGTTTTGGTACATTGGAAATAATAATAATACTAATAATATAAAGTCAATGTATATAGTTGGAACAATGCAGTTCATACAATGTGTCCTGATGTTTGTATGGTCAAGTTTTGCCACTAATTTTGGCTTCTTCAGGACCCAGCCATATACTTGATTTTAGAGTTACCCATAGGACCCAGGAGCAGGCCAGCCAACCCAGACGCCTGGGGCCAGCATAGGAGCAGACCAGGTGACATTCTTAGAACATATGGCAGCGGGCAATGTACCTTGGGCACAAGGACCATGCAGTGTGCAGGTTCCAAAATGGTCTAATGGTAGGGTGTGAAGAACCTACCGTGTTTCCCCGAAAGTAAGCCTGGGTCTTATATGATTTTTGGCTACAAAAAAGACACTAGGGCTTATTTTCAGGGGATGTCTTATTTATTTACGATATTTACAAAAAAATAGCACAGAAGTCAGCATTGTGAAATTTGGTAATACCAAAAATAAACCTTTTTTTTTTTTTACAGTTACCAGGTTAGAGTTAGATTGTGCGATGATCCCGTGGCTATTGATTTTTCTGTATATTGGGGATCTTCAAACTACAGCCCTCCAGCTGTTGCGGAACTACAAATCCCATGAGGCATTGTAAAACTCTGACATTCACAAACATGACTAGGGCATGATGGGAATTGTAGTTCCTGAACAACTGGAGGGCCATAGTTTGAGGACCCCTGGTGTATATTGTCTCATGGTTGTGGATAACTGACATATGCCAGTGCTGCTACATTTTTATATAGACATTTGCATCTTTTGGTTATAAAAAGGTTATTTTATTTTTTGTTTTTCAGGGCGTAATAAATGATGGTGAAAGGAGTGGTTTACTGGCGGATGAAGAAAACTACTCCGTTGAGCCCTCAGAACATGGGGAAAAGGGCAAACATGATGATGAAGAGGTAAGTATTTCTAATGGCATTTAAAAGTGTTGTCACAATGGGTAATGGAGTGGCAGGAGGATTTGGAAAGTATTTAACCCCTTCAATCCCGGGCTTTTATACCCACCTCCATCCCAGGCTTTTATACCCACCTCCATCCCGGGCTTTTATACCCACCTCCATCCCGGGCTTTTATACCCACCTCCATCCCGGGCTTTTATACCCACCTCCATCCCGGGCTTTTATACCCAATCCCGGGCTTTTATATCCCCTCTCATCCCGGGCTTTTATACCCACCTCAATCCCGGGCTTTTATACCCACCTCAATCCCGGGCTTTTATACCCACCTCAATCCCGGGCCTATTCTGGCACTTCTCCCCTACATGTACAAATCATCATTCTTTTGCTAGAAAATTACTCAGAACCCCCAAACATATGTTTTTTTTAGCAGACACCCTAGGGAATTAAACGACGGTCATTGCAACGTTTTATCTTGCACGGTATTTGCGCAATCATTTTTCAAACGCCTTTTTTTGGAAAATGGTTTCATGAATTAAAAAAATAACAAAACAGTAAAGTTAGCCCAATTTTTTTTGTAAAAGATGAGAGATGATGTTACACCGAGTAAATAGATACCCAACATGTCACGCTTTAAAATTGCGCACACTCATGGAATGGCGCCAAACTTTGGTACGTAAAAATCTCCATAGGCGACGCTTTGAATTTTTTTTACAGGTTACCATTTACAGGTTTACAAATAAGGTCTAGTGCTAGAATTGTTGCTGGGACTCTAACGCACGTGGCGATACCTCACATATGTGATTTAAACGGCATTTACATATGTCAGCGGGACTTGCGTGTGCGTTCGCTTCTGCGCGCGAGCTACTGGGGACAGGGGAGTTTTAATTTTATTTTTTTTTACTTATTTATTTTGTTACATTTTTTAATTTTCATTTTTTTTATTTTTATTACTTTTATTCTTATTACAAGGAATGTAAACAGCCCTTGTAATAGGAAATGTGTGTGACAGGTCCTCTTTATGGAGAGATGCGGGGTCAATAAGATCCCACATCTCTCCTCCAGGCTGGAAAGCATGAGATCGGTGAAATTTTTTTTACCAATCTCTTGATTACTTTGTGGACCCGGGCGTAACGTCATCACATCGCGCCGGGTCCTCCGACGTTCATAGAGATGACTGGTGACCATCTGGTCACCAGTCTTCTCTATGCTTCCTGCCAGCGCCGGACGATTCTTTTCCCGGGCCCCCGATGGCATGGGAGAGCCCGGAGAAGCAGCGGGACGGGAGGGGGGATGTCCCCTCCCGCCACCTATAAGAACAATCAAGCGCCGCTATGATCGTTCTTATGTTGCACAGAATCGCCGGCACTAAAGAATGATATCTGAATGATGCCTGCAGCTGCAGGCATCATTCAGATATCCCCCCACAAAGCCCAGGACGTCATATGATGCCCACCCATGATGGGAGATCCCCTCTGTGAACGTCATATGACAATGGGCTGGTATTGAAGTAGTTAAATTAGAACTCCAGTCTGCAGCAATATACTGGGGGTTATTTACGAAAAGGCAAATCCAATTTGCACTACAAGTGCCATCTGCACTTGAAATTGCACTTGGAAGTGCAGTCTCTATAGATCTGAGGGGGACATGCAAGGAAAGTAAAAAATAGAATTTTAGCTTGCACATGATTGGATAATAAAATCAGCAGAGCTTCCCCTCATTTCAGATTTACCCCCTCAGATTTACAGTGACTGCACTTCCAAGTGCAATTTCAAGTGCAGTTAGCACTTGTAGTACAAAGTGGATTTGCCGTTTGTAAATAACCTCCACTGTGTTACAGCAGGGATAGGCAACCTTTTTCCGAGGTTGAGATCTACCTGTACAACACGGAGGAAAGCAAAGATCCCCCTGGGGGGAGGTTGTAGTAGGCAGCAACCAAAAAAAAAAAATCTATTTATAATATGATCTATATACCACTCACAAAAAAAAGATGTTGTGTTGTGTACCAATTGTACCCACCAGTGTCCTTTGGCCCCTTTACATCACCCCATCTCCCCACCCCCCAGTAGAGTGCTCTGTACTCCCAATGCAGTGTCCTCTGCCCCCTTCACAGCACACAGCCCCCCCTCTATGTAGTGTCCTGTAGCCCCCCAATAGTGTGTCCTCTGCCCCCCTTCACATCACGCCTCCCCCAGTAGTATCCACCCCCCCCTTGTGTCCTGTACTCCCAATGCAGTGTCCTCTGCTCCCTTCACAGCCCCCCCCTCAATGTAGTGTCCTATAGCCCCCCAAAAGTGTGTCCTCTGCCCCCTTCACATCACACCTCCCCCAGTAGTATCCTATTCCCAACCTCCATGTCCTGTACTCCCAATGCCCCCTTCACATCACACAGCCCCCCCAAACTCACGATAGTATCATGTATCCCCCCAAAACAGTGTCTTCTGTCCCCCTTTACATCACCCCCCCCCCCGGCCCCACTGTAGTGTGCTGCACCCCCTGACACAAGAGAGCCAGATTTGCAGGATAACATGACCGTAGCAGATTAAAAATAGGTATGTACACAGGTCTTTTCTATACAGGGTAGGCAGGCTAGCTAAGGGAGGGAAGAGGGAACATTTTTGAGAGCAGTTAGTTCCTAAATTTCCTCCCACTTTTACTAGAGGTTTTTGAAAAGCAGACTGAAACGGGGAAAAGCACAACACGCTGTACACGACAGCATTCAGTAGGCTGCCAATAGCCGAGGAGGTCCTGTAGTGTGCACCCAGGTGAAATTGGCTCCATGAAAGTTGTGTGCACCCCACCAAACAATGTTTCTCAACTCCAGTCCTGAAGTTCCCCCAACAGGCTCATGTGTTCAGAATTTCCCTCAGGTGAAAACGGCTCTGGTAATTGCTAAGGCAGTGAAACGGATCCTGAAAACATGAGCTGTTGGGGGTACTTGAGGACTGGAGTTGAGGAACCTTGCCATAGAACACAGCGGCATTGAAGAAAACTCTTTTTTTTTTCCTGAACACCCATAATGTTTCCTTTGAAAGCACAACTCTGGGCATTTTTTTTAAATTCTGGGCCTCCAAGCAAAGTAAAAAAAATTAGAAGCAATTTTTTTAATAAGGAATCGTCAACGTAATATTTCTATTCCTCTACAATAGTGGTACTCAACCTGGGGGTCGAGACCCCCTCAGGGGTCAAATGATGATTTTCCAGGGGTCACCAAATCCTGGCCTGGTCCTGGAGCCTGCACCGCTTCCAGCTTTTATGTGGGCCCAGCTGGGCTGTTCCTGGAGCCCGTGGCTGCCCAGCTGGGCTGTTCCTGGAGCCCGTGGCTGCCCAGCTGGGCTGTTCCTGGAGCCCGTGGCTGCCCAGCTGGGCTGTTCCTGGAGCCCGTGGCTGCCCAGCTGGGCTGTTCCTGGAGCCCGTGGCTGCCCAGCTGGGCTGTTCCTGGAGCCCGTGGCTGCCCAGCTGGGCTGTTCCTGGAGCCCGTGGCTGCCCAGCTGGGCTGTTCCTGGAGCCCGTGGCTGCCCAGCTGGGCTGTTCCTGGAGCCCGTGGCTGCCCAGCTGGGCTGTTCCTGGAGCCCGTGGCTGCCCAGCTGGGCTGTTCCTGGAGCCCGTGGCTGCCCAGCTGGGCTGTTCCTGGAGCCCGTGGCTGCCCAGCTGGGCTGTTCCTGGAGCCCGTGGCCGCCCAGCTGGGCGGTTCCTGGAGCCCACGGCCACCCACTCAGCCTCTTCACAGTGCCCCATTCAGTTCACTGCATGGCTGGGGGGCAGAGACTAGAGGTCCACTGACTGGTGGGGATTGTGAGGTGGGAGGGGCTGAAGAAGACCCTGTCTCCTGATTTCAGCATAGGTGTCACTGCTATGAGACACCACAAAGTCGGAGACACAGTGGGTAACACTACCTGTGATTATAGTTCCCATTAAAAGTCCCCACTATAGTTCTTAGATCAGCAGGTGACCTTCATCAAAAGCACTTAAACAACAAGGAAATACAGCGCTCAGAGTGTTCACTAATAGGAAAATCATATATAAAATGACTGGCTAGTATGGGAATACATTAGCAGAAATGTCTATAGTATTTCAGTTGTTTGTATCCGTAAAATCCGTGTCAAAAATCCATATCTATGGAGAGGTAATCAATTGATGAGTGGATTTATTTATTGTAGACAACCAGGGCTGCTTCTCCAAGAGTGAAGTCAACTCCAATATACATGAAAAAAAGAAAAGAGAGGAAAAAGCGCCTCTAGGTTATCTAATAAGATTTAATAACAAATAGGACGTATCCAGCACTTACATAAAATAAAGCTGCAGCAGGAGATGAAAAAGGCTGGCAGTCAAGTATGTACAGGCTGTGGGGAGCATCGGATCAGAGGCTTGAAGAGTGCCGAGTATATCACTGCTGGAGGTGGAGAGTGCTGACACAGCGGTTAATGAAGGATGTCCGTGAACCTTTAATGTTCTTAGCTGGGTTGCTGTCAAGAAGCGATGTATATAATCCGTGAGCTGTAAGGCTGTAAGAAAAGCAGCTCGTATGCAGAGTATGTTGGGTGGTGACGTCAGGAGGACGGTGGCCGATCAGGACCAAAAAAACACACAACGCGTTTCAGAGCTAGCGCTGGCTTGTTGAGGAAAGCCGCGCGCTCCTTTCTCAAGTGTCAAAAGCACTTAAGTTGGCTGATCAGAACTCTCCCCAGCATTGCCACTCATCCCATTTCCCCCCCCACCAAGGAGTTATAGAAGGAATTAAAATAGAGAATACATAGAAGGGAGAGGAAAAGAGGGGCAAGAAGAAAGGAAGAATCTTCCCCCTATGGACGGGCCGCCACTGGTCAAAGTGCTAAAAAGAGTTTGTATACAGTCGTAATCTAAAGTTCCACTGTACATCTCTTCTCTGCTGTCCCGTCTGTGTGCTTGTCTCGACTGTAAAGTATGGGAAGAGGGTGTACCCCTTTACGGAGGATAGACAGCAGGATCCGTTCGCCCCTTGTACGGTAACTTCTGAAGAGAGAGAGCAGTTTGGTATAAAGGTGCCAATATTGCTGTCTTGTGGAGGAAGTCCCTTCCCTCCTCTTTCCCTTTCCCCCAATGTTACACATGATCACCTTGAAGGTCTGTGTCCTACATTGGGAAAGTTTTTTTCTAACTCTGCCATGGCCGGTTCCAAGCCCGTGCTGCGAAAAGAGGGATGTGTGCTGGTGAAAGCAAACCAGCCCTGTAAAGAATATTTGCTACTGTAGACCATTGGCAAGGTCACTGGGGGATTCTCCAGGAACTCAGCCAAACATGGCAAGGAAGTACAAGTAGGGGGGGGGGGGGGTAATTTTCCAAATCATTTTCCGTGTACAGTGTTTTTGATAACTTTACATAGGATTGCAAACAGTCCTCTTTGGGGCTACATTCAGAGGTGGCTCTAGGCCAGTGATGGCGAACCTTGGCACCCCAGATGTTTTGGAACTACATTTCCCATGATGCTCAACTACACTGCAGAGTGCATGAGCATCATGGGAAATGTAGTTCCAAAACATCTGGGGTGCCAATGTTCGCCATCACTGCTCTAGGCTTTGTAAGGCCTTAGGCAAAAGCTAGACATGAAGGATTTGGGAGTTCTAATCCAAAAATCCAGGGTCGGGCCAAGCTGGCCAAATTTTCCCCCATAGATTTCAATGTTAAACAGCTCTCCTGTGGGGGGGGGGGGGGGGGGCAGCTTTGGAACCCTGGTAACGGCAAACAATAAGGGTTAGAGGTCCAAAACCTTTACAATAGGTGGTCCTGGGTCCCCTCAACATGACCTCATAGTTTCAAGTCCCTGGAAAGCTTGGCAAGAGAACAGTGGGTCGCCAAGCTGGCTGGGTTTTTGATCCTGTACAGCCAAACCACAAGTGAAAGCCGGTTTAATCTTCTCCTGGTGGTGGGCCTTGGGGCCCTCTAGAGGCTGGCCAAATTTGGGGTCCCTGATATTTATGGTTCGTGAACAATGCTGGGCAAAGCTGTCCGTATTTCTCCATAAAAACTAATGTTAAAAACTCGCTGGTGACAGTGAACTTGGACCCCTGGTATTAGTGAACCATTGGGGTCAGAGGGCCCAATCTTCTACCATAGATGGTCCCAGGTTCCCTCTACATGACCCCCAAGATTAGTGTTCTTGACCCCATACGATTCAGGAATAGTGCGGGCCAAGTTTGCCAGGTTTCCCCATAGATTTCAATGTTAAATCCCGGGGCTAGAGTCGCTGGACAGCTTGGGGTGGTAGATGGGTAAAACCCTGACCCTGATTAAGTGGACTGTTACAACCCCACCCATGCCTAAGGGTTGCTGGTCAGCTTTGCGAGTACAAATTATTTGAGCAGACTGCATTTACCTGGGCTGGAACTGTTTTACCTATATTCCCATGCCAAGCTGGCCAGGAAATAAACCATCTTCCTTGCCATCTTAATTGTTTAAGATGGCAGGGAAGACGGGAAGATGGAGAGGGGACCATTTTCCGAATCAGTTTCCACAGTGTACAGTGTTTTTGCAGATAGACAATCCTATGTAAAGTTATCAAAAACACTGTACACGGAAAATGATTTGGAAAATTACCGCCCCCCCTACTTGTACTTCATTGCCATGTTTGGCTGAGTTCCTGGACAATCCCCCAGTGACCTTGCCAATGGTCTACAGTAGCAAATATTCTTTACAGGGCTGGTTTGCTTTCACCAGCACCCATCCCCTCTTTTCGCAGCACGGGCTTGGGACCGGCCATGGCAGAGTTAGAAAAAAAATATTGAAAAAAACTTTCCCAATGTAGGACACAGACCTTCAAGGTGATCATGTGTAACATTGGGGGAAAGGGAAAGAGGGGGGAAGGGACTTCCTCCACAAGACAGCAATATTGGCACCTTGATACCAAACTGCTCTCTCTCTTCAGAAGTTACCGTACAAGGGGCGAACGGATCCTGCTGTCTATCCTCCGTAAAGGGGTACACCCTCTTCCCACACTTTACAGTCGAGACAAGCACACAGACGGGACAGCAGAGAAGAGATGTACAGCGTAACTTTAGATTACGACTGTATACAAACTCTTTTAGACCCTTGACAATGAACTGTCATAAAGGAACATGGAGAAAGTGGGAAAGGGGGAAGGGAAAGAAGAGAAGTGGGAAGGCCCTCCTCCTTTCTCAGCACGGACTTGGGACCGGCCATGGTGGAGTTAACTTCAATAGGCTCTTCTCTTCTTTTATGCACGAGACACGACTTTGCAGCTTAAAGCATGTGATATTCAAATAGCAGCATTCCTGGAATGATATTACAGTTCATAAAACCACCACACAGCCCAGTTAGTGATCCAAAAAACTGAATCAGAGTGCTGTCACACAGGTTCTCCCCCTTGGTAATGGATGCTCCGCTCACCTCAGAGTGTGTGACCTTGCAGCTCTAAGCTTGGTCTTGTACACAGCTTATGAACCACACCTGGGTTCAATTGGGCAATCCTGGTATCCAGGTCTCCTTGGTATATATGTTCCAGATCATAGTAGATAGAAGAAAACTCAGATGGTGCATGTAACATGTTTAAAGGTTTATTAAATAAAGAAATCCCCTGCTGGGGTACTCACACAGCATAGATATCTCCTCACAGCTGTGTGGGAGGAGCTATAGAATCTGCTCACAGCTGTGTGGGAGGAGCTATAGAATCTGCTCACAGCTGTGTGGAAGGGGTTTTCATTACCTCAGCGTTTCATAGGAAACCAATGTTTGTTTTTATATGGGCAGCCTTTAAGCAAAGACTCAGATTTTTGCCTTTTTTTTTGAAAATGTCTCCTTCAAACGGTTGTATTTTAAAAACTGTAAATCGAACAGCGAATATCTTTATATTGTGTGAATCACAGGACCCAGACCTACAGTTTGATGTATAGTATGTCTCTGAAATATAAAAATTGAAGGCACAGTCGCAGTTTACATATTGCCTATCAAATTTTAGGAGTCTTGATTTGTAATTTCAATAGAAGTCAATGGAGGTCATTGGATGGCGTAGGTTGCAAACAAATGGCCGTATTATGAAAACGCTTGCGACTATGACTTAGCCATGGACACGTGTAGTGGCAGCAGGGATAGCTGAACGTTTTGATATATGATATGTGTAGGTCGGCTTGAAAATGAGGGAGTGGTCACAGGTTAGAAATCATGTCTTGTCACACTCTCCTTCCCTATATATCTGCAGCCACATCTCCCGCTGCCCTATGAAGATATTAGTCACTGCTCATTTAGGGACGTCTCTCACAAATCTACCCGACCTCCTGGAACTCCTTCCTGGACACAATTGCTGAAATTTTCCCCTTTCGGGACTTCCACAATTTGCTTTGCTGGTCAATATCTCAAAAACCATAAATGCTAGGATCTTCAAATTTGGTGGTGGGGACAGTTTGGAGGGAGGCATTTTGATAAGGGCCAGTTTATGGGGCAAATTTTAATGGGGGCAGTTTTATGGGGCAATATGATGGGGGTAGTTTTGATGGGTGCCCATATATGAAAATGGTGTACAAACCACACATGTGAGGTATCGCTGCGATCGTTAGAGCGAGTGCAATAATTTTAGCACTAGACCTCCTCTGTAACTCAAAACGTGCAACCTGTAGAATTTTTTAAACGTCGCCTATGGAGATTTTTTGGGACAGTTTTATTTTTGTAACTTTTTCGGAGATATTGATGAGTAAAATACAAAATTCATGCCGAAGTCCGGCTAGCGGTCTAACTGCTACGTTTCCAGCAAGGGAGCTGTAAAGTGGCCGTCAGTTATTTTGAGCGGTTGGCTTTTGAGGACCGTTAGTGCCTTCAGCTGTGTGTGAGGAGTTTGAATTATCTCAGCATTTCCTAGGAAACCAATGTTTCTTTATAGGCAGCCTCTCTAAAGCACAGACTCAGATTTTTGCCCTTTTTTGAAAATGTCTCCTTCTTCAAACGGTTGTATTTTAAAAACTATAAATAGTACAGCAAATATCTTTATATCGTGTGAATCACAAGTCCCAAACCTACAGTTTGATGCATAGAATGTCTCTGAAATATTAAAATTGAGGGCACAGTCGCAGTTTACATATTCCCTTTCAAATTTTAGGAGTCTTGACTTGTAATTTCAATGGAAGTCAATGGAGGTCAATGTCAATATCTCAAAAACCATAAATGCTAGGATCTTCAAATTTGGCGATGGGGACAGTTTTGAGGGGGGCATTTTGATAAGGGCCAGTTTATGGGGCAAATTTTAATGGGGCCGTTTTATGGGGCAAAATATGATGGGGGTAGTTTTGATGGGTGCCCATATATGAAAATGGTGTACAAACCACACATGTGAGGTATCGCAGCGATCGTTAGAGCGAGTGCAATAATTCTAGCACCAGACCACCCCTGTAACTCAAAACATGTAACCTGTAGCATTTTTAAATGTTGCCTATGGAGATTTTTTGAGCCAATGAATTTTTGTTGTTTTTTCAATATTTTTTTTTTTATTGCATTTTAGTTTAAATCTGAGGTCTTTTTGACCCCAGATCTCATATTTAACTCAAAACATGCAACCTGTAGAATTTTTAAACGTCGCCTATGGAGATTTTTTGGCCAATTTATTTTTGTACTTTTTTCAAATGACAATTTTATTTTTTTATTTATTGCATTTTAGTCTAAATATGAGATCTGAGGTCTTATTGATCCCAGATCTCATATTTAAGAGGACCTGTCATTCTTTTTTCTATTACGAAAGATGTGTACATTCCTTGTAATAGGAATAAAAGTGACCCAATTTTTATTTATTTTTTAAAAACAGTGTAAAAATAAATTAAAATCTAGAAAAAAAAATACTAATAAAAAACTAAAGCACCTTGTCCCGACGAGCTCGCACTCAGAAGCGAACGCATACGTGAGTAGCGCCCGCATATGAAAACGGTGCTCAAACCACACATGTGAGGTATCGCCGCGATCGTTGGAGTAAATGCAATAATTCTAGCCCCAGACCTCCTCTGTAACTCAAAACGTAACCTGTGGAATTTTTTTAAACATCGCCTGTGGAGATTTTTTGGGCCAATTTGTTTTTGTCGTTTATTCAAATGTCAATTATTTTTTATTGCATTTTAGTCTTAAATCGGATGTCCGCTAAAAAAAAAAAAAATATTAAAAGTCAGCAGCTAATAATACTGCAGCTGCTGACTTTTAATGTCGGCACACTTGCGTGTCCTGGAGTCCAGCGCCATCCGCAGCAGAGGACGAGCGATCCCTCTGCTCGCTGAGGGAACCAGGAAGTATCCCTCTGCTGCCCCCCCGCCACTGGCTCCCGCTGTGCTCTCCTCCCAGAACACAACAGGGGGGGTTTGGTGAGAGAACTGTGTGGCCAGAAGTGGGTGCGAATAGGAAGCAACCCCTCCCCCCTAAATCGGAGGGGGGGGGAGAGCTCCGGCTTTACTGCCCATATTTAAGAGGGTCATTATTTTTTCTATTCCCTACAGTTCTAGTCCAAAAATCCAGGGTCGGGCCAAGCTGGCCAAATTTCCCCCCATAGATTTCAATGTTAAACAGCTCTCCTGGGGGGGCAGCTTTGGAACCTTGGTAAGGGCAAACAATAGGGGTTAGAGGGCCAAAACCTTTACAGTAGGTGGTCATAGGTCCCTTCAACATGACCTCATAGTTTCAAGTCCCTGGAAAGCTTGGCAAGATAACAGTGGGTCGCCAAGCTGGCCTGATTTTAGCCCCTGTACAACCAAACCACAAGTGAAAGCTGGTTTAATCTTCTCCTGGTGGTGGGCCTTGGGGCCCTCTAGAGGCTGGCTAAATTTGGGGCTTATGATACTTATGGTTCGTGAACAGTGCTAGGCAAAGCTGGCCGTATTTCTCCATAGAAGCTAAATGTTAAAAACTCGCTGGTGACAGTGAACTTGGAGCCAAGGTATTGATGAACCATTGTGGTCAGAGGGCCCAATCTTCTACCATAGATGGTCCAGGGTCCCCTCTACATGACCCCCAAGATTAGTGTCCTTGAACCCATACGATTTAGGAATAGTGTGGGCCAAGCTTGCCAGGTTTCCCCATAGACTTCAATGTTAAACCCCGGGGCTAGAGTCACTGGACAGCTTGAGGTGGTAGATGGGTTAAAACCCTGACCCTGATTAAGTGGACTGTTACAACCCCATCCATGCTTAAGGGTTGCTGGTCAGCTTTGCGAGTCCATCGAGGGGTATCAAACAGTTTATGGAGCCTTAGAAATTGGGAACATGTCATAAATACCCCCAAATTCTACATAGGTCAGCCATCTGGGTCCCAAGTGCTGCTAAAATTTTTGGGTAGCTGTGACCTTTGGTTTGGGAGTTGTAGTCTAAATATACAGGGTCGGGCCAAGCTGGCCAAACTTTCCCCCATAGATTTCAATGTTATACCCTGGGGCTAGAGTCGCTGGACAGCTTGGGGTGGTGGATGGGTAAAACTGGCCAAATTTTCCCCATAGATTTCATTCAATGTTAAACAGCTCTCCTAGGGGGGCCAAATTTGGAAACCCAGTAATGGCAAACAATAGGGGTTAGAGGTCCAAAACCTTTACAGTAGGTTGTCCTGGGTCCCCTCAACAAGACCTCATAGTTTCAAGTCCCTGGAAAGCTTGGCAAGAGAACAATGGGTCGCCAAGTTGGCCGGGTTTTTGCCCCTGTACAGCTGAACCACAAGTGAAAGCCGGTTTAATCTTCTCCTGGTGGTGGGCCTTGGGGCCCTCTAGAGGCTGGCCAAATTAGGAGTCCTTGATACCAACCATGTCAAAAGCAAAATTTACATAATTCACAAAGAGATATCCAGCATTCAAATTGCTCCCCTACCCAACACATTAGGTCTAACACCACACTCATTACTTTCCTCCTTTTGCCCAGTTACCACTGATGAAGTTGATAAACTCCTCTCTACGTCCCACCTCACTACATGTCCCCTCTTAGTTACAGCGACCACCTTCCCTGCTCCATCCTCAACTCCCTAACCCACATCTTCAAGTTGGATAAGTAATGACAGGAAATGTGATCACATTACATCATTCTCTCATCTCCTTTCATCCAATCTTGTTCCTATGCTGATCGTCTACTCACCGCTAAACCCCTCCAACCAAAACCACCCACCCCTCCATACTGTCCATCCTAAACAGCAATTCAGAGTGGCAGCACTACCGCATAGGAGCTGCTGGTTTAGATTTTGGGTTTGCACTTAACTCTAGCTTCGTTGTCAGGGGAGGAAAGGGAGCTCCTCTCTCCGCTGGACACAGTCCAGCGGAATGACTCCGCCGGAGGCTTTCCCAGTGACGTAGGAGGTTGCGTCAGAGGGGCTGGGTTAACGTGACAGGGCGCCCCCGCCTCCCCAAATGTAAGAAACGTCAAAGCTCCGCAAGTCATTCTGCTGGGCTGTGTCCGCATCTATCTATCTAATATTCCATACTTATGGGCACTGATGGGCGGCACTGGTGGGCACTGGGTGGCACTGGGCGACACTGGGAATTGATTGACAGCTGTGCTGAGCATTGATGGGCAGCACTGATGGGCATCCACTGATGGCCAGCCACTGACTGACATTGCTTTTGGGCACTGGTGGCATTTGTGGGCAGTGGTGGGCACTGCTGACAATTGATAAACTGTAATCAGGGCACTGATGATCATTAAAACCCCTTCTATTTTCTCTGTGTGTGTGTGTTTTTTGTTGTTGTTTTTTCTTTTTTTCTCCTGCCCCTCCATTCCATATTTGTGCTCATGCATGTATAGTTTAACCTTTAAAGATTGTAATTGGGAATGGTCTGTTAAGATATTAAATGGGGTTTATATTTTTCTCATAGATTTTATTCTTTTTCAGTTTCATGGCTGGTGTCATTCACCCATTGGCGCATGAACACGTTTTGAACGCCTGCTGTGACGCGCTTGCCGAGGATACCTTATTGTCAACTTTGTGGGATGTCTGAGCCAATGGAGGACCTGGTGACGGTAAGAAAGCAATAACTGACCTCGTTTCCACTGCTCTTCCTTCAAATTGGGCTTTGGGAGGGGAGGAGATTTAGGTGACTTGTAAAGTCCTAGTTTAAAAAAACAAAAACAAATATGTTATACTTGCCTGCTCTGTTGCAGTGAGATTTGCACAGAGGAGCTCCTTTTCTCGAGTCCCTCTTCGCTGCTCCTGGTCCCTCCTCCCTCCTATCGAGTGCCCCCACATCAAGGAGCTTTGATATGGGGGCACCTGAGCCAAGTCACAACTTCGTGTGTCCATTCACACACAGAGCCCCAACCTGGCCCAGCCCCCCTCTCAATTAATTGGCTAACTGATTTTGATTGACGGCAGCAGGAGCCAATGGCGCTGCTAGCTGTGTCTCAGGCCAATTGGGAGGAGAGTCCTGGGAACAGCTGCAGACACTCAAGACATCGCTATAGAGCGATGGGGCTCCAGTAAGTAATTTTGTGGGTGCTGGAGGCTGCTACACGCAAGTGTTTTTTTTATTTTTTACCCTTAATGCATAGAATGCATAAGATGAAAAACCTTATAATTAGCTAATTAGCCAATCACTCACTTCTCACTCTGCCAGATGGCAGTAGGGGGTTACACCCCCCCTCCTGCTACCACCACCACGGCATCTCCAGGCTCTCCAGTCCCATCGCAGGGGGCGGCAGCAATGCCCTGACAGGGGGAGAAACTGATGTTGTTCCCCGTCTCTCTGTAACCTTGTCAACTTTTTTTTTTTTTTTTGTTATAGGGCAGCTTTCTAGGGCTGTGACCCCTTGATATAAATTTTCC
>JAJQKJ010000833.1:0-26255 GCA_029574335.1 Rana kukunoris | reverse complement strand
GGGGCGCTTTTATTTACACAAAACAGGAAGCCATCCACCAGTAAGTCGCCTCACCCCCACATGGGAGGCGACGCATTACCAGATGTCTCTATACACAGCACCAAAAACATTCTTCTGACAGGAAGTCAAATTGAATAGATGAATAGACTATAATACAATGAATACAATGAATAGAAATACAAACAATGTCTTATGGGTGTGTCCGGTCAGGGTGTGCATGTGCCCCCCCCCCTGACCCCAGAAACGCTCACAAGCCCTCAAAATATACCCTGATAGAACCTTTAATCTGCGCCATTCCATAGAATAATGCATATAAAGATTATACCCTTATTGAGGCTATTTACAGATGTACCCTATGAATCCCAAATCCTGCTGATCAGACATGACCCAGATAAGAGCGTACATCTGTCCATAGCCACTAGCGTGCTTGCGAAATGAATGCATCCCCCTCAACGATCGTCTGTGCTAAATGCACAGAGGGGCCCCTCGCTGGTGGGCATACGCCATGCCGCAATCATCACACTCCAACCTCAAGATGAGAGTCAACCAGCCTCAGGACTGCCACAGTCAGCTCTATTTAGAGCTGGCTGGGGAAGTGTCAAGACTGGGTGCCAATTATGACAATACATAATAAATACTCTTCAAATTTCCACCACAGTCCTCCCTTTTTGTCATATTGCTCCCACTTGTCCTTCAAGTCTTGATAGTCTTCTTACACCTAGAAACTAATCAGTCCTTACAGTCCATAAAAAGGAAAACACGGCTTGACATGTAGACTCTGTTCTTCAGAAGACATGACATAAGGAGGACACAACTTGGTGAGCTGTAGTAATCGCAGATTGGGTAGTGATCCTCTGTGTCTTGTCCGTGGGTCCGGCTCCGGGGCGTCTCATCTGGTACGAGGGTCATCTGCTTCGGGGCGTCTCATCTGGTACGTGGTCATCTGCTCCGGGGCGTCTCATCTGGTACGTGGTCATCTGCTCCGGGGCGTCTCATCTGGTACGTGGTCATCTGCTCCGGCTCTGGTCACGCGTCCAATCAGGCAACAGGAGCGCTCATCACGACATAGAAAGAATAGAAATAAAAACGACATGAGTACATGTATTCCCATTTCAATCAACCACGATCCGCTGAAAAATAAGAATTAAATCCCTCAGATTCCCAGACCCTTCAAAGGACTCCCAACCGTCACTCAGTTACAGCTCTGGCTTTGCCTTGTAGGGACCCAAACCTTATCCATATGGGCCTGAACTCCTATTCCCAGTATCCCTGAACCAGATATAACAATATTTACTTGTAAATTCCCAGAAACCCCCCCTTGGGCTGTGAGAACTTCCTTGTAGCTTCAACAGTTACATGAAACATTCCATCCTCAATAGGTGTGAATTGTTCAAACGTATCATAAGCTCAAACCCCCCCACCTTGTATATGCAGGAGACCGTGCCCAGACCTAGTCCGGGTTGGTGAACAATTCCCTTCTAGCTGTCCCCGCCATTCCAATTTCCCTTGTGCCATCAGATCCTCGCAATTGGCCGCGACATAGGACAGGGACAGTTTCACTACCACGCATGAACCTCTTGCATTGGGGGAATTACCTTATAAGCTGTAAATCTGCATAAACACCAAACTAAAGTTACACACTTGTGGACTACCCAGTCCTGATACCCAACCGACAAGAGGCGGAGCCATAAAAACAATAATCAATTTTACCCTCTAAAAACATATTAATAAATTCCATTGACAGGCGTCTGTTTGGAGTCTTCACTCGTTTGTCAATAATCCTCATAATTAGCATGTACCACTGTCATCGCTGGGGACTAAAGCTCAAAGGAGACTCAGAACAGACCCAGCAATCGGTCCCGTTCATCTTCTTAATTAGTCATGGAATACACTTTAAATAATAACTTGGGATGCTTTCCATCGTTACTCTTGCTAAAATTTACTAAACAAACAAATACAAAATAAACAAAGATACTCCTCATTTCTTTGATGTGGTTGAGCCGCTTCTTGCAGTGGCTGGCGTGGTCTCGTCCATCAAGCTTCTTTACAAACGAACCAGTCACCTGGTTGGGGAAAAATGAAAACCAATTACCGTGTCGGGGTCCAGGAGAGACTCCTGAACCCTGTGAAGTTCATGTTACAGGGATCGTACCCACCCCATCAAAGCACATGTTTCATCAGCCAAACAATTCAATCAGCTCTACCACATTAATGCACAAAATTCAAAAAGGCTCGCCGCCCATATCGCAGGCTGAATAACCCCACCTATACTGGGGAAACATCTACAATATACAGCTTCCATATACATCATAAAAATGTTATATCTAACTATGTTCTGAAAGTTGCAAAGTCAGTTGACACAGAAATCAAAACACTGTTCGCCCTTCCCCCCTAAGCCGCATGGCTAGAGGAGCCATGTTACACAAAAGGTAGCCTTCTCCAACAGATTCAATCTGGTCAAACAAATCAAGTTACAAACAAACAAATCGCCCTTCCCCCCCCCAAGCCGCATGGCTAGAGGGCCATGTTAGAATCTATTCTAACCTATCTGCTCCATACATCACACAAAACTGTTCAGCCACACTTCAAACAGCATTTAGACATACAAAGCAAACTTCTAGTCGATGACGAATCATACATACACACACGATCAAAATCACACCTACATATATACACACACGATCAAAATCCACTCGATTTCACAAACACACGCAATCACATACATGCATCCAATCGTTTTTTCACAAATGCACGCAATCACACAATAAACAGTCATACACAACTATCATCACACACACACACACTCTATCACACAACAGTCATACAATCAGAATCACACAACAGTCATACAATCAGAATCACACACACACACACGTCATACAATCAGAATCACACACACACACACCTCTATCACACAACAGTCATACAATCAGAATCACACACACACACACGTCATACAATCAGAATCACACACACACCTCATACATACATCTATCACACAGCAGTCATACAATCAGAATCACACACACGTCATACAATCAGAATCACACACACACCTCATACATACATCTATCAGAATCACACACACACCTCATACATACATCTATCACACAGCAGTCATACAATCAGAATCACACACACGTCATACAATCAGAATCACACACACCTCATACATACATCTATCACACAGCAGACATACAATCAGGATTCCACATGTGCACACACACACACACACACAAACTCAAGCATTATTTCAAAAAGATGTCAAATTTTTTCTTTTAAAGCATGTTTTTCCCCGATGCATCAGAATGTATCCCATCTCCCCCATCTGATGCCATAGGAAAAACCTGAATAGTCCCTTCGTGGTCGCCATCTGTAATTGGCAAAATGTGCTTAAAGCACATTCGCCATCTTAAATGAAATGATGCCATGTTAAGCTAACAATTTACTCACCATATATTCCATGCCCATCCATACCAATCAAGAACATACAACAGCTGTCCTCATGTTACCATCCTTGCAAATCATCTCCCCTCACAGGGCTGACCATGGTGCTTTATTTTACACAAAACAGAAGCATCACCAGTAAGTCGCCTCCCCACATGGGAGGCGACATTACCAGATGTCTCCTATACACAGCACCAAAACATTCCTTCTGACAGGAAGTCAAATTGAATAGATGAATAGACTATAATACAATGATTACAATGAATAGAAATACAAACAATGTCTTATGGTGTGTCCCGTCAGGTGTGCATGTCCCCCCCCCCTGACCCCAACCTTCACAAGCCCTCAAAATATACCCTGATAAGAACCTTTAATCTGCGCCATTCCATAGAATATATCATATAAAATATACCCTTATTGAGCTATTTACAAGATGTACCCTATGAACCAAAATCCTCTGAGCAACATGACCCAGATAAAGTGTACATCTGTCCATAGCCACTAGCGTGCTTGCGAAATGAATGCATCCCCCTCAACGATCGTCTGTGCTAAATGCACAGAGGCCCCTCGCTGGTGGGCATACGCCCATGCCGCACAATCATCACACTCCAACCTCAAGATGAGAGTCCCACCATCAGGACTGCCACAGTCAGCTCGTATTTAAGCTGCTGGGGAAGTTCAAGACTGGTGCCAATTATGACAATACATAATAAATACATCTTCAATTTCCACCACAATTCTTCTTCCCTTCTGTCCATTCCTCCTCCTCTTCTTTCCCTTCTCTCCCCTTCGTTTCTTCTCTCCTTTCCTTCTTCCCTCCTTGCCCCTCTCTCCCTTTTAACTTCTTCCCTTTATTTCCCTTCTCTCCCTTTCCTTCTCCCCTCCTCTCCCTTTCTTTCTTCACTCCCTTGTCCTTCTCCTCATTTCCCTTTCCTTCGTCCCTCCTTTCCCTTTCTTTCTTCTATCTTTTTCCTTCTTCCCCCTCATTTCCCTTCTCTCCCTTATATTCTTCTCTCCCTTTCCTTTTTCCCTCATTTCCCTTCTCTCCCTTTCTTTCTTCTCTCCCTTTCCTTCTCCCCCTTTCCCTTCTCTCCATTTCTTTTCTCTCTCCTTTCCTTCTTCCCTTCCTTTCTTCTCTCCCTTTCCTTCTTCCCCATCTCTCCCTTTCTTTCTTCCCTCCTTTTCCCTTCTCTCCCTTCTTTCTTCTCTCCCTTTCCTTCTTCCCTCAGCATTCCATTCTCTCCCTTTCTTTCTTCTCTCATTTCCTCCTTTCTCCTTTACTTCTTTTCCTACTCTCTCCCTTTCATTCTTTTCTCCTTTAGTCCTTTTGTTCTTCTCTCCTTTACGCCTTCTACTCTCCCTTTCATTCTTTTCTCCTTTACTCCCTTTGTGTCTTCTCATCCTTTTCCTTATTTCTGCTGCTTTCCTATCTTTCCTCTCTTACTCCTTTACTCTTCTTTTCCTGTCTTGCTTCTGTCCCGTTCTTTCTCCCCCTTTACTTCTTCTCTCCCTTTCATTCTTCTGTCCTCTGTTTCTTTACTCCTCTTCTCTCTCTCCTTCCCCTTCTTCTATCCCTTCCTTCCCTCTCTCCTATACTCCTTACTCCATTTTTTCTCCCTTTACTCTCCTTTTGCTTCTTCTCTAATTATTTTTCCTTCTTCTCTCCTTTACTAATTTTTCGCCCTTTCATTCTTCTCTCCCTTACTCCTTCTCTCTCTTTATTTTCTCTCCTGTTTTTTCTTCTCTCCTTTGCCTTCTTCTCGCATTTCATTCTTCTCTCCTTTTCCTTCTTCTATCCCTTTTCCTTACTCTCTCCTTTACCTTCTTCTCTTACTTTTATTCTTCTCTCCTTTTCCTTATTTTCTGCTTTTCTTTCTTCTCTCCCTTTTCCTTCCTCTCTCCTTTACTTATTTTTTTTCTTCTTCTCTCCTTTTCCTTCTCCTCCCCCTTTCATTCTTCTCTCCCTTTACTCCCTTTTCTTCTTCTCTCCTTTTTTCTTCTTATTTTCTCCTTCTCATTCTTCTCTCCTTTACTCCTTTCTACTTCTTCTCTCCTTTTCATTCTTCTCTCCTTTACTCCCTTTTCTTCTTCTCTCCTTTTCATTTTTCTCTACCTTACTAATTTTTCTTCTCTCTCTTTCTTTCTTCTCTCCTTTTCCTTCATATCCCCCTTTCCTTCTCTCCTTTTTCCTTCTTCTCTCCCTCTCCTCCATCTTCTTTTTTTTCGGATACCAGTTACCCCCGTCCTGTACTTCCTCTCTCTGATCTCGGAGCGGAGCCGGGGGCCCAACATTGGGATTGAGTTTGGCGCCCTTTGCTCGGAGTTGAACAATTGCTGTAATTATTCGGGATTATTCACACATTTCGGTGAATGGGTCGCTCGGCGTGCTGCGGTCAGAGAGCGCTGGAGACGGGTGGAAGGAATGAGGGCGATAATTGTGTAATTTATGGGACCGGAGCCAACATGAGCAATTCCGAGGTCTTCTGCCATCTGCGTGTGCCAAGCCCAATTCTGATCCCCCCCCCCCCTCCCCGAGCGCCTTGATGTGGCAGATCTCTGTCTGCACTTCACAGGCCTTCATTGTCCTCATCACCAGCAAGCCGAAAGTTTATGGTTTATTAACAATTGTCCCATAGACATGGCTGCAAGTGTTGGGTGGGGGAGGGGGGGCGCTGACCTTGGCCTCAGGGTCAGCATATCATCAATGGGGTTCAGACAGGTCCCCTTCATACAGCGCGGTGTAAGGACTCTGCATGGCGGGAGTGTTGGGTTGATGCAGAGATGTTGGAGGCCTGAATGTTGTCGTATAAATTCTGCAGGTACAACGAAGGACCCAATCACTTCACACCTGGGAAAAAGTAATAAGTGTGCCAGATCCAGGATTGGCCGAGCCGAGAATATTACACACAATGCTGAAGACTCGTCTTCTTACCATGTAGTGGGTGCAGGAGAGGAGAGGAGAGGGTATGAGACACAGGACACGAGGAGAGGGGGTATAATACCTCTTCTATTACAGGGAATGGAGGGGAGGTAGGAGACACAGGACCCCGGAGAGAGGGGGTATAATACCTCTTCTATTACAGGGAATGGAGGGGAGGTAGGAGACGCAGGACACCAGAGAGGGGGGTATAATACCTCTTCTATTACAGGGAATGGAGGGGAGGTAGGAGACGCAGGACACCGGAGAGGGGGGTATAATACCTCTTCTATTACAGGGAATGGAGGGGAGGTAGGAGACACAGGACCCCGGAGAGGGGGGTATAATACCTCTTCTATTACAAGGAATGGAGGGGAGGTAGGAGACACAGGACACCGGAGAGGGGGGTATAATACCTCTTCTATTACAAGGAATGGAGGGGAGGTAGGAGACACAGGACCCCGGAGAGGGGGGTATAATACCTCTTCTATTACAAGGAATGGAGGGGAGGTAGGAGACACCGGACACCAGAGAGGGGGGTATAATACCTCTTCTATTACAGGGAATGGAGGGGGAGGGGGTAGGAGACGCAGGACACCAGAGAGGGGGGTATAATACCTCTTCTATTACAGGGAATGGAGGGGAGGTAGGAGACGCAGGACACCAGAGAGGGGGGTATAATACCTCTTCTATTACAGGGAATGGAGGGGAGGGGGTAGGAGACGCAGGACACCAGAGAGGGGGGTATAATACCTCTTCTATTACAGGGAATGGAGGGGAGGTAGGAGACACGGGACCCCGGAGAGAGGGGGTATAATACCTCTTCTATTACAGGGAATGGAGGGGAGGTAGGAGACACGAGACCCCGGAGAGAGGGGGTATAATACCTCTTCTATTACAGGGAATGGAGGGGAGGTAGGAGACGCAGGACACCGGAGAGGGGAGGTATAATACCTCTTCTATTACAGGGAATGGAGGGGGGGGGGTAGGAGACACAGGACACTGGAGAGGGGGGTATAATACCTCTTCTATTACAGGGAATGGAGAGGAGGTAGGAGACACAGGACCCCGGAGAGGGGGGTATAATACCTCTTCTATTACAAGGAATGGAGGGGAGGTAGGAGACACAGGACACCGGAGAGGGGGGTATAATACCTCTTCTATTACAGGGAATGGAGAGGAGGTAGGAGACACAGGACACCGGAGAGGGGGGTATAATACCTCTTCTATTACAAGGAATGGAGGGGAGGTAGGAGACACCGGACACCAGAGAGGGGGGTATAATACCTCTTCTATTACAGGGAATGGAGGGGAGGTAGGAGACACAGGACACCGGAGAGGGGGGTATAATACCTCTTCTATTACAGGGAATGGAGGGGAGGTAGGAGACACAGGACCCCGGAGAGGGGGTATAATACCTCTTCTATTACAAGGAATGGAGGGGAGGTAGGAGACACAGGACACCGGAGAGGGGGGTATAATACCTCTTCTATTACAGGGAATGGAGAGGAGGTAGGAGACACAGGACACCGGAGAGGGGGGTATAATACCTCTTCTATTACAAGGAATGGAGGGGAGGTAGGAGACACCGGACACCAGAGAGGGGGGTATAATACCTCTTCTATTACAGGGAATGGAGGGGAGGTAGGAGACACAGGACACCGGAGAGGGGGGTATAATACCTCTTCTATTACAGGGAATGGAGTGGAGGTAGGAGACGTAGGACACTAGAGAGGGGGGTATAATACCTCTTCTATTACAGGGAATGAAGGGTAGGAGACACAGGACCCCGGAGAGGGGGGTATAATACCTCTTCTATTACAGGGAATGGAGGGGGAGGTAGGAGACACCGGACACCAGAGAGGGGGGTATAATACCTCTTCTATTACAGGGAATGGAGGGGGGGGTAGGAGACACAGGACACTGGGAGAGGGGGGTATAATACCTCTTCTATTACAGGGAATGGAGGGGAGGTAGGAGACACTGGAGGGGGTATAATACCTCTTCTATTACAGGGAATGGAGGGGAGGTAGGAGACACGGAGAGGGGGGTATAATACCTCTTCTATTACAGGGAATGGAGGGGAGGTAGGAGACACAGGACACCAGAGAGGGGGGTATAATACCTCTTCTATTACAAGGAATGGAGTGGAGGTAGGAGACACAGGACACCGGAGAGGGGGGTATAATACCTCTTCTATTACAGGGAATGGAGTGGAGGTAGGAGACACAGGACACCGGAGGGGGGTATAATACCTCTTCTATTACAGGGAATGGAGGGGAGGTAGGAGACACAGGACACCAGAGAGGGAGGTATAATACCTCTTCTATTACAGGGAATGGAGGGGGGGGGGTAGGAGACACAGGACACCGGAGAGGGGGTATAATACCTCTTCTATTACAGGGAATGGAGGGGAGGTAGGAGACACCGGACACCGGAGAGGGGGGTATAATACCTCTTCTATTACAGGGAATGGAGTGGAGGTAGGAGACACAGGACACCGAGAGAGGGGGGTATAATACCTCTTCTATTACAGGGAATGGAGTGGAGGTAGGAGACACAGGACACCGGAGAGGGGGTATAATACCTCTTCTATTACAGGGAATGGAGGGGAGGTAGGAGACACAGGACACCGGAGAGGGGGGTATAATACCTCTTCTATTACAGGGAATGGAGGGGAGGTAGGAGACACAGGACACCGGAGAGGGGGGTATAATACCTCTTTTATTACAGGGAATGGAGTGGAGGTAGGAGACACAGGACACCGGAGAGGGGGGTATAATACCTCTTCTATTACAGGGAATGGAGTGGAGGTAGGAGACACAGGACACCGGAGGGGGGGTATAATACCTCTTCTATTACAGGGAATGGAGGGGAGGTAGGAGACACCGGACACCGGAGAGGGGGGTATAATACCTCTTCTATTACAGGGAATGGAGTGGGGGGGGGGGGGAGGTAGGAGACACAGGACACCGGAGAGGGGGGTATAATACCTCTTCTATTACAGGGAATGGAGGGGAGGTAGGAGACACAGGACACCGGAGAGGGGGGTATAATACCTCTTCTATTACAGGGAATGGAGGGGAGGTAGGAGACACTGGAGGGGGGTATAATACCTCTTCTATTACAGGGAATGGAGGGGAGGTAGGAGACACCAGAGAGGGGGGTATAATACCTCTTCTATTACAGGGAATGGAGTGGAGGTAGGAGACACAGGACACCGGAGAGGGGGGTATAATACCTCTTCTATTACAGGGAATGGAGTGGAGGTAGGAGACACAGGACACCAGAGGCGAACAAAATATCTCCTTTATTAAAAGACAGACGGACGGTCACTTTAGCGCTCTGGAGATCTCATGCATAGCGCCCCCTATAGGAAATCTATAAGAAGATTCTTCTCATCTGACAGCTGCAGTAGAAAGGTCTCAGTCTCTTTTGCTGTAATAACGGATTGCGTGGCCTGGAAGTTTCCACCGTCTCCTTCTCTTCCGCCGTTCGCTGAATTCGGAGAACCGTCTTCTTGTTTTGTGACTGGGATATCTCCGACCAATCAGAGCGGAGCGTGAAGCAATTCCACAAACCTGGTGTAGAACTTCTCTGCAGGAAAGAGAAGATTTTTATTTCTTCAAGTCCATCAAGGGACGCAGGAAACGGGTTATAGTGCCGCCTACAGGAGACAATATGTGTACGCCTGTATAGCCCCTCCTCTTCCCAGCATGCCCCTTCCCAGCATGTGGAAAAGCGTTACTAAGGGTAAAGCAAAAGAAAAACCCCAGAGGGGTGGGACCCGCGTCCCTCAATGGACTCAAAGAAATAGATTTTATATCCGGTACAAAAATCTTATCCTCGTTCCTGTCCATCGAGGAGCACCGGACTTCAGAAACAGGAGGAACGTCCAGAAAAGTCCCGACTGAGAAGTGGGAAAAAAGCCACCGATAGGAACATAAGAAGGGACTGGGAACGCAGCGCGGGAATGCAACTCGGGAAATGCAGCTCGGGAAACGCAGCTCGGGAAACGCAGCTCGGGAAATACAGCTCAGGAAATACAGTTCAGGAAATACAGCTCGGGAACGCAGCTCGGGAAAACAGCTTAGAAATACAGCTCGGGAAATACAGCTCGGGAAACGCAGCTCGGGAAATGCAGCTCGGGAAACGCAGCTCGGGAAACACAGCTCGGGAAATACAGCTCGGGAAATACAGCTCAGGAAATACAGCTCAGGAAATACAGTTCAGGAAATACAGCTCGGGAACGCAGCTCGGGAAAACAGCTTAGAAATACAGCTCGGGAAATACAGCTCGGGAAATACAGCTCGGGAACGCAGCTCGGGAAAACAGCTTAGAAATAAAGCTCGGGAATACAGCTTGGGAAATGCAGCTCGGAAAATGCAGCTCGAGAACGCAGCTCGGGAATGCAGCTCGGGAAATACAGCTTGGGAATGTAGCTCAGGAATACAGCTTGGGAATACAATTCGGGGAATGCAGCTCTGGAATACAGCTTGGGAATACAATTCGGGGAATGCAGCTCGGGAAATGCAGCTCTGGAATACAGCTCGGGAACGCAGCTCGGGAAATACAGCTCGGGAAATACAGCTCGGGAAATACAGCTCGGGAAATGCAGCTCGGGAAATGCAGCTCGGGAAATGCAGCTCGGGAAATGCAGAGCCCGCTGCTTAGAAGTCACTTTCCAGATTAGGCTGGGAACCGGAGAATCCGGGAGCTGCTATACAGAGACCAGGTCAGGCAGCAATGACCGTACAGAAACTTGGCTAAAAAGGTGAAGAAAAGGCAACCAACCTCCTAGGGAGGCTAGAAAAACTGAGGCATGCTGGGTAGAGGAGGAGTTATACTGAAGGTTGGCTTACAACTTACATATTTTAACAATTGATAGCATGCAGCAGAATTTATCAGTCAAGGTTTTCACAGGTCGGTGTACTCCTGGGATTGGAGCTCCAGCACATACTTACATCTTCAGTGATTGACCAAAAGGCTGAAGAAGGAAGATGCCGGATCTGGAAGGCCCAGTAGAAAAGACAGTGGCAGCCATTGATGGAGTATGGACAACAAACCCCCACTTCTCTCTATCTGTGAATTATGGTCGCTCCATAACGACTCCACAACCTACCCCCTGGGCTGATCTGAGCACCCATTTACCAAATTCTCTGTCAACATATTTGAAGAGACACTTTCTGGGCTTCTACTTCTCCTGCTGTATTCAACAAACGTCCACAACCTTATTATGTCCACCAAATGTCTACTTCTCCTTCTATGTCCACCAAATGTCTACTTCTTCCTCTATGTCCACCAAATGTCTACTTCTCCTTCTATGTCCACCAAATGTCTACTTCTCCTTCTACGTCCACCAAATGTCTACTTCTCCTTCTATGTCCACCAAATGTCTACTTCTCCTTCTATGTCCACCAAATGTCTACTTCTCCTTCTATGTCCACCAAATGTCTACTTCTCCTTCTATGTCCACCAAATGTCTACTTCTCCTTCTATGTCCACCAAATGTCTACTTCTTCCTCTATGTCCACCAAATGTCTACTTCTTCCTCTATGTCCACCAAATGTCTACTTCTTCCTCTATGTCCACCAAATGTCTACTTCTCCTTCTACGTCCACCAAATGTCTATTTCTCCTTCTACGTCCACCAAATGTCTACTTCTCCTTCTATGTCCACCAAATGCCTACTTCTCCTTCTATGTCCACCAAATGTCTACTTCTCCTTCTATGTCCACCAAATGTCTACTTCTTCCTCTATGTCCACCAAATGTCTACTTCTTCCTCTATGTCCACCAAATGTCTACTTCTCCTTCTACGTCCACCAAATGTCTACTTCTCCTTCTACGTCCACCAAATGTCTACTTCTCCTTCTATGTCCACCAAATGTCTACTTCTCCTTCTACGTCCACCAAATGTCTACTTCTCCTTCCACGTCCACCAAATGTCTACTTCTCCTTCTACGTCCACCAAATCTCTACTTCTCCTTCTATGTCCACCAAAAGAAGGAGAAGTAGACATTTGGTGGACATAGAAGGAGAAGTAGACATTTGGTGGACATAGAAGGAGAAGTAGACATTTGGTGGACATAGAAGGAGAAGTAGACATTTGGTGGACATAGAGGAAGAAGTAGACATTTGGTGGACATAGAGGAAGAAGTAGACATTTGGTGGACATAGAAGGAGAAGTAGACATTTGGTGGACATAGAGGAAGAAGTAGACATTTGGTGGACATAGAAGGAGAAGTAGACATTTGGTGGACGTAGAAGGAGAAGTAGACATTTAGAAGGAGAAGGTGGACATAGAGGAAGAAGTAGACATTTGGTGGACATAGAAGGAGAAGTAGACATTTGGTGGACATAGAAGGAGAAGTAGAGATTTGGTGGACATAGAAGGAGAAGTAGACATTTGGTGGACGTAGAAGGAGAAGTAGACATTTGGTGGACGTAGAAGGAGAAGTAGACATTTGGTGGACGTAGAAGGAGAAGTAGACATTTGGTGGACGTAGAAGGAGAAGTAGACATTTGGTGGACATAGAAGGAGAAGTAGACATTTGGTGGACATAGAAGGAGAAGTAGACAATGTCCACCACCTTATTATGTCTTCTCTTTTTTTCTTTTCTGTGTTCTGTAACGCTCAAAAAAAATGTATAATACCTAAATAAAAAAAACAAATGTAGCCGCCACATCTAAGGTCTGGGAAGCTGCAGTAGATGATATTTTAGTCTTTGGATTTGGACTCTTTTACACACCCTGAAATGGGATAAAAGGGGCCACACAGACCGCCAACAAGGCCGATGATGAGAAGATGTGAGGAAGGATGCCCGTTATTCCACCATCGCCCAGAGTCATCCTTTATAAGGACTGGGTATGTCACCTTCTCCACCCCATAGAGGTACCTGTGTCAGGCCGGACGTGTCCCCTCCGCAGCAGAAAGTCCAGGACCACCAGGGCACAGTTGGGTTTAAACTCCTCTGTGGCGATGGCTTCCCGCACCTGAAACATAGAGAGGATCTCCGTAAAACCACAAGAAACAGAAACCCGATGCAAGAGAAAAAGCCCAGCTGGTAGAGATCGGCCCCCGGTGGTGAATATTTGGGCCCCGGTGGTGAATATTTGGGCCCCGGTGGTGAATATTTGGGCCCCAGCAGGAAGCACGGTGCAGATCTTGGAGGAACGGGAAGAGGTGAGTATTCGGCTTTCTACATTTAAAGGACAATGGTAGAAGAAGTCGATGTTCTCTATAGACGGTCATGGTTATCATGTAAAGATCATTTATGTCTTGTTACCTCCATGATAAAAATGATGGAGATCTTCAGAAATAGTCCCCTCCCCTATTAACCACCATCATCATTTCCCACCACTCACCTTCTCCAATGGCCACAAGTAAAACTCTTCCACCTCTCCGTCGCCCACGCTGGGCTTGAAGGACTCGGGAACCTCCAGATCAAAGACAAACTGACACTCCAGGTAGATCCCCTCCCCCTTCTCATAGGCATAGCTGAAATATGGAAGAGATTATCACCACATCAGTACAATGTTCAATCTTCGGCATGGACCTCCATACACACCTCAGTCTATACAATCATCGGCATGGACCTCCATACACACCTCAGTCTATACAATCATCGGCATGGACCTCCATACACACCTCAGTCTATACAATCATCGGCATGGACCTCCATACACACCTCAGTCTATACAATCATCGGCATGGACCTCCATACACACCTCAGTCTATACAATCATCAGCATGGACCTCCATACACACCTCAGTCTATACAATCTTCAGCATGGACCTCCATACACACCTCAGTCTATACAATCTTCAGCATGGACCTCCATACACACCACCGCCCAGCACCAACACTGGAGCATCAGGGAACTGGGGCAGGTGGCTCCTCTCCCTATCAATAGGATGCTGTAGTGAAGCTTGAACTCCCAGCTGAAGCTCTGATAACCGGACAGAGGGTCCAAGACCTCTACCCCACACCTGCAGCAGTTCTGGGGGTCCAGGGTGAGAAAGTGGCCTTTCTTCTTCTCCAGCGGCATACCAGGATCCCGGGACAGAAGGGAGAGGAGGTGGTCATCCTCCCTCCCTAGCGGCAGTCCAAGATCCCCAGCGGCAGATCCACAGTCTGGGAGAGGAGGTGGTCGTCCTCCATCCCCAGTGGCAATTCCACAGTCTGGGAGAGGAGGTGGACGTCCTCCCTCCCCAGCGGCAATTCCACAGTCTGGGAGAGGAGGTGGACGTCCTCCATCCCCAGCGGCAGATCCACAGTCTGGGAGAGGAGGTGGATGTCCTCCATCCCCAGCGGCAGATCCACAGTCTGGGAGAGGAGGTGGTCGTCCTCCCTCCCCAGCAGCAATTCCACAGTCTGGGAGAGGAGGTGGACATCCTCCATCCCCAGCGGCAGATCCACAGTCTGGGAGAGGAGGTGGACGCCCTCCATCCCCAGTGGCAATTCCACAGTCTGGGAGAGGAGGTGGACGTCCTCCCTCCCCAGCGGCAATTCCACAGTCTGGGAGAGGAGGTGGACGTCCTCCATCCCCAGCGGCAGATCCACAGTCTGGGAGAGGAGGTGGATGTCCTCCATCCCCAGCGGCAGATCCACAGTCTGGGAGAGGAGGTGGTCGTCCTCCCTCCTTAGCAGCAATTCCACAGTCTGGGAGAGGTGGTGGACGTCCTCCCTCCCCAGCGGCATATCCACAGTCTGGGAGAGGAGGTGGACGTCCTCCATCCCCAGCGTCATATCCACAGTCTGGGAGAGGAGGTGGACGTTCTCCATCCCCAGCGGCAGATCCACAGTCTGGGAGAGGAGGTGGACGTCCTCCATCCCCAGCGGCAGATCCACAGTCTGGGAGAGGAGGTGGACGTCCTCCATCCCCAGCGGCAGATCCACAGTCTGGGAGAGGAGGTGGACGTCCTCCATCCCCAGCGGCAATTCCACAGTCTGGGAGAGGAGGTGGACGTCCTCCATCCGCAGCGGCAGATTCACAGTCTGGGAGAGGAGGTGGACGTCCTTCATCCCCAGCGGCATATCCACAGTCTGGGAGAGGAGGTGGACGTCCTCCATCCCCAGCAGCAATTCCACAGTCTGGGAGAGGAGGTGGACGTTCTCCCTCCCCAGCGGCAGATCCGCAGTCTGGGAGAGGAGGTGGACGTCCTCCATCCCCAGCGGCAGATCCGCAGTCTGGGAGAGGAGGTGGACGTCCTCCCTCCCCAGCGGCATATCCACAGTCTGGGAGAGGAGGTGGTCGTCCTCCATCCTTAAACGGCAGATCCACAGTCTGGGAGAGGAGGTGGACGTCCTCCCTCCCCAGCGGCATATCCACAGTCTGGGAGAGGAGGTGGACGTCCTCCCTCCCCAGCGGCATATCCACAGTCTGGGAGAGGAGGTGGTCGTCCTCCATCCCCAGCGGCATATCCACAGTCTGGGAGAGGAGGTGGTCGTCCTCCGTCCCCAGCGGCAATTCCACAGTCTGGGAGAGGAGGTGGACGTCCTCCCTCCCCAGCGGCATATCCACAGTCTGGGAGAGGAGGTGGACGTCCTCCATCCCCAGCGGCAGATCCACAGTCTGGGAGAGGAGGTGGTCGTCCTCCCCCCCAGCGGCAGATCCGCAGTCTGGGAGAGGAGGTGGTCGTCCTCCCCCCCAGTGGCAGATCCGCAGTCTGGGAGAGGAGGTGGTCGTCCTCCCTCCCCAGCGGCAATTCCACAGTCTGGGAGAGGAGGTGGTCGTCCTCCCCCCCAGCGGCAGATCCGCAGTCTGGGAGAGGAGGTGGTCGTCCTGCCCCCCAGCGGCAGATCCGCAGTCTGGGAGAGGAGGTGGTCGTCCTCCCTCCCCAGCGGCAATTCCAAAGTCTGGGAGAGGAGGTGGACGTCCTCCATTCCCAGCGACAGATCCGCAGTCTGGGAGAGGAGGTGGTCGTCCTCCCTCCCCAGCGGCAATTCCACAGTCTGGGAGAGGAGGTGGACGTCCTCCATTCCCAGCAGCAGATCCACAGTCCTGGAGAGGAGGTGGACGTCCCCCATCCCCAGCAGCATATCTACAGTCTGGGAGAGGAGGTGGACGTCCTCCATCCCCAGCGGCAGATCCACAGTCTGGGAGAGGAGGTGGACGTCCTCCCCCCAGTGTCAATTCCGCAGTCTGGGAGAGGGGGTGGTCGTCCTCCATCCCCAGCGGCAGATCCACAGTCTGGGAGAGGAGGTGGTCGTACTCCCCCCCAGCGGCAGATCCGCAGTCTGGGAGAGGAGGTGGTCGTCCTCCCCCCCAGTGGCAGATCCGCAGTCTGGGAGAGGAGGTGGTCGTCCTCCCTCCCCAGCGGCAATTCCACAGTCTGGGAGAGGAGGTGGTCGTCCTCCCCCCCAGCGGCAGATCCGCAGTCTGGGAGAGGAGGTGGTCGTCCTGCCTGAGGAGAGGATCCCCTGGGAGAGAGGTGGTGGTCAGCGGCAGATCCGCAGTCTGGGAGAGGAGGTGGTCGTCCTCCCTCCCCAGCGGCAATTCCACAGTCTGGGAGAGGAGGTGGACGTCCTCCATTCCCAGCGGCAGATCCACAGTCCTGGAGAGGAGGTGGACGTCCCCCATCCCCAGCAGCATATCTACAGTCTGGGAGAGGAGGTGGACGTCCTCCATCCCCAGCGGCAGATCCACAGTCTGGGAGAGGAGGTGGACGTCCTCCATCCCCAGCGGCAGATCCACAGTCTGGGAGAGGAGGTGGACGTCCTCCCCCCAGTGTCAATTCCGCAGTCTGGGAGAGGAGGTGGTCGTCCTCCATTCCCAGCGGCAGATCCACAGTCTGGGAGAGGAGGTGGACGTCCTCCATCCCCAGCGGCATATCCACAGTCTTGAAGAGGAGGTGGTCGTCCTCCCCCCCCAGCGTCAATTCCGAAGTCTGGGAGAGGAGGTAATCGTCCTCCATCCCCAGCGGCAGATCCACAGTCTGGGAGAGGAGGTGGTCGTCCTCCCTCCCCAGCAGCAATTCCACAGTCTGGGAAAGGAGGTGGACGTCCTCCCTCCCCAGCAGCAATTCCACAGTCTGGGAGAGGAGGTGGACGTCCTCCATCCCCAGCGGCAGATCCACAGTCTGGGAGAGGAGGTGGACGTCCTCCCTCCCCAGCGGCAGATCCACAGTCTGGGAGAGGAGGTGGACATCCTCCCTCCCCAGCGGCATATCCACAGTCTGGGAGATGAGGTGGACGTCCTCCATCCCCAGCGGCATATCCACAGTCTGAGAGGAGGTGGACATCCTCCCTCCCCAGCGGCAGATCCGCAGTCTGGGAGAGGAGGTGGACGTCCTCCATCCCCAGCGGCAGATCCGCAGTCTGGGAGATGAGGTGGAAGTCCTCCATCCCCAGCGGCATATCCACAGTCTGGGAGAGGAGGTGGACATCCTCCCTCCCCAGCGGCAGATCCGCAGTCTGGGAGAGGAGGTGGACGTCCTCCATCCCAGCGGCAGATCCGCAGTCTGGGAGAGGAGTCAGTGGTCGTCCTCCCTCCCCAGCAACAATTCCACAGTCTGGGAAAGGAGGTGGACGTCCTCCCTCCCCAGCAGCAATTCCACAGTCTGGGAAAGGAGGTGGACGTCCTCTCTCCCCAGCGGCATATCCACAGTCTGGAAAAGGAGGTGGTCGTCCTCCATTCCCAGCGGCAGATCCACAGTCTGGGAGAGGAGGTGGACGTCCTCCATCCCCAGCGGCATATCCACAGTCTTGAAGAGGAGGTGGTCGTCCTCCCCCCAGCATCAATTCCGAAGTCTGGGAGAGGAGGTCGTCGTCCTCCATCCCCAGCGGCAGATCCACAGTCTGGGAGAGGAGGTGGACGTCCTCCATCCCCAGCGGCAGATCCACAGTCTGGGAGAGGAGGTGGTCGTCCTCCCTCCCCAGCAGCAATTCCACAGTCTGGGAGAGGAGGTGGACGTCCTCCCTCCCCAGCAGCAATTCCACAGTCTGGGAGATGAGGTGGACGTCCTCCATCCCCAGCGGCAGATCCACAGTCTGGGAGATGAGGTGGACGTCCTCCCTCCCCAGCGGCAGATCCACAGTCTGGGAGATGAGGTGGACGTCCTCCCTCCCCAGCGGCAGATCCACAGTCTGGGAGATGAGGTGGACGTCCTCCCTCCCCAGCGGCAGATCCGCAGTCTGGGAGAGGAGGTGGACGTCCTCCATCCCCAGCGGCAGATCCGCAGTCTGGGAGAGGAGGTGGACGTCCTCCATCCCCAGCGGCAGATCCGCAGTCTGGGAGAGGAGGTGGACGTCCTCCATCCCCAGCAGCAATTCCACAGTCTGGGAAAGGAGGTGGACGTCCTCCCTCCCCAGCAGCAATTCCACAGTCTGGGAAAGGAGGTGGACGTCCTCCCTCCCCAGCGGCATATCCACAGGCTGGGAGAGGAGGTGGACGTCCTCCATCCCCCAGCAGCAATTCCACAGTCTGGGAAAGGAGGTGGACGTCCTCCCTCCCCAGCAGCAATTCCACAGTTTGGGAAAGGAGGTGGACGTCCTCCCTCCCCAGCGGCATATCCACAGTCTGGGAGAGGAGGTGGACGTCCTCCATCCCCAGCGGCATATCCACAGTCTGGGAGAGGAGGTGGACGTCCTCCATCCCCAGCAGCAATTCCACAGTCTGGGAGAGGAGGTGGTCGTCCTCCCCCCCCAGCGGCAGATCCGCAGTCTGGGAGAGGAGGTGGTCGTCCTCCCCCCCAGTGGCAGATCCGCAGTCTGGGAGAGGAGGTGGTCGTCCTCCCCCCCAGCGGCAGATCCGCAGTCTGGGAGAGGAGGTGGTCGTCCTCCCCCCAGTGGCAGATCCGCAGTCTGGGAGAGGAGGTGGTCGTCCTCCCTCCCCAGCGGCAATTCCACAGTCTGGGAGAGGAGGTGGTCGTCCTCCCCCCCAGCGGCAGATCCGCAGTCTGGGAGAGGAGGTGGTCGTCCTGCCCCTCAGCGGCAGATCCGCAGTCTGGGAGAGGAGGTGGTCGTCCTCCCTCCCCAGCGGCAATTCCACAGTCTGGGAGAGGAGGTGGACGTCCTCCATTCCCAGCGACAGATCCGCAGTCTGGGAGAGGAGGTGGTCGTCCTCCCTCCCCAGCGGCAATTCCACAGTCTGGGAGAGGAGGTGGACGTCCTCCATTCCCAGCAGCAGATCCACAGTCCTGGAGAGGAGGTGGACGTCCCCCATCCCCAGCAGCATATCTACAGTCTGGGAGAGGAGGTGGACGTCCTCCATCCCCAGCGGCAGATCCACAGTCTGGGAGAGGAGGTGGACGTCCTCCCCCCAGTGTCAATTCCGCAGTCTGGGAGAGGGGGTGGTCGTCCTCCATCCCCAGCGGCAGATCCACAGTCTGGGAGAGGAGGTGGTCGTCCTCCCCCCCAGCGGCAGATCCGCAGTCTGGGAGAGGAGGTGGTCGTCCTCCCCCCCAGTGGCAGATCCGCAGTCTGGGAGAGGAGGTGGTCGTCCTCCCTCCCCAGCGGCAATTCCACAGTCTGGGAGAGGAGGTGGTCGTCCTCCCCCCCAGCGGCAGATCCGCAGTCTGGGAGAGGAGGTGGTCGTCCTGCCCCCCAGCGGCAGATCCGCAGTCTGGGAGAGGAGGTGGTCGTCCTCCCTCCCCAGCGGCAATTCCACAGTCTGGGAGAGGAGGTGGACGTCCTCCATTCCCAGCAACAGATCCGCAGTCTGGGAGAGGAGGTGGTCGTCCTCCCTCCCCAGCGGCAATTCCACAGTCTGGGAGAGGAGGTGGACGTCCTCCATTCCCAGCAGCAGATCCACAGTCCTGGAGAGGAGGTGGACGTCCCCCATCCCCAGCAGCATATCTACAGTCTGGGAGAGGAGGTGGACGTCCTCCATCCCCAGCGGCAGATCCACAGTCTGGGAGAGGAGGTGGACGTCCTCCATCCCCAGCGGCAGATCCACAGTCTGGGAGAGGAGGTGGACGTCCTCCCCCCAGTGTCAATTCCGCAGTCTGGGAGAGGAGGTGGTCGTCCTCCATTCCCAGCGGCAGATCCACAGTCTGGGAGAGGAGGTGGACGTCCTCCATCCCCAGCGGCATATCCACAGTCTTGAAGAGGAGGTGGTCGTCCTCCCCCCCAGCGTCAATTCCGAAGTCTGGGAGAGGAGGTAGTCGTCCTCCATCCCCAGCGGCAGATCCACAGTCTGGGAGAGGAGGTGGTCGTCCTCCCTCCCCAGCAGCAATTCCACAGTCTGGGAAAGGAGGTGGACGTCCTCCCTCCCCAGCAGCAATTCCACAGTCTGGGAGAGGAGGTGGACGTCCTCCATCCCCAGCGGCAGATCCACAGTCTGGGAGAGGAGGTGGACGTCCTCCCTCCCCAGCGGCAGATCCACAGTCTGGGAGAGGAGGTGGACATCCTCCCTCCCCAGCGGCATATCCACAGTCTGGGAGATGAGGTGGACGTCCTCCATCCCCAGCGGCATATCCACAGTCTGGGAGAGGAGGTGGACATCCTCCCTCCCCAGCGGCAGATCCGCAGTCTGGGAGAGGAGGTGGACGTCCTCCATCCCCAGCGGCAGATCCGCAGTCTGGGAGATGAGGTGGAAGTCCTCCATCCCCAGCGGCATATCCACAGTCTGGGAGAGGAGGTGGACATCCTCCCTCCCCAGCGGCAGATCCGCAGTCTGGGAGAGGAGGTGGACGTCCTCCATCCCCAGCGGCAGATCCGCAGTCTGGGAGAGGAGGTGGTCGTCCTCCCTCCCCAGCAACAATTCCACAGTCTGGGAAAGGAGGTGGACGTCCTCCCTCCCCAGCAGCAATTCCACAGTCTGGGAAAGGAGGTGGACGTCCTCCCTCCCCAGCGGCATATCCACAGTCTGGGAAAGGAGGTGGTCGTCCTCCATTCCCAGCGGCAGATCCACAGTCTGGGAGAGGAGGTGGACGTCCTCCATCCCCAGCGGCATATCCACAGTCTTGAAGAGGAGGTGGTCGTCCTCCCCCCCAGCGTCAATTTCGAAGTCTGGGAGAGGAGGTAGTCGTCCTCCATCCCCAGCGGCAGATCCACAGTCTGGGAGAGGAGGTGGACGTCCTCCATCCCCAGCGGCAGATCCACAGTCTGGGAGAGGAGGTGGTCGTCCTCCCTCCCCAGCAGCAATTCCACAGTCTGGGAAAGGAGGTGGACGTCCTCCCTCCCCAGCAGCAATTCCACAGTCTGGGAGAGGAGGTGGACGTCCTCCATCCCCAGCGGCAGATCCACAGTCTGGGAGATGAGGTGGACGTCCTCCCTCCCCAGCGGCAGATCCACAGTCTGGGAGATGAGGTGGACGTCCTCCCTCCCCAGCGGCAGATCCACAGTCTGGGAGATGAGGTGGACGTCCTCCCTCCCCAGCGGCAGATCCACAGTCTGGAAGATGAGGTGGACGTCCTCCATCCCCAGCGGCATATCCACATTCTGGGAGAGGAGGTGGACGTCCTCCCTCCCCAGCGGCAGATCCGCAGTCTGGGAGAGGAGGTGGACGTCCTCCATCCCCAGCGGCAGATCCGCAGTCTGGGAGAGGAGGTGGACGTCCTCCTTCCCCAGCAGCAATTCCACAGTCTGGGAGATGAGGTGGACGTCCTCCATCCCCAGCAGCAATTCCACAGTCTGGGGAAAGGAGGTGGACGTCCTCCCTCCCCAGCAGCAATTCCACAGTCTGGGAAAGGAGGTGGACGTCCTCCCTCCCCAGCGGCATATCCACAGGCTGGGAGAGGAGGTGGACGTCCTCCATCCCCAGCAGCAATTCCACAGTCTGGGAAAGGAGGTGGACGTCCTCCCTCCCCAGCAGCAATTCCACAGTTTGGGAAAGGAGGTGGACGTCCTCCCTCCCCAGCGGCATATCCACAGTCTGGGAGAGGAGGTGGACGTCCTCCATCCCCAGCGGCATATCCACAGTCTGGGAGAGGAGGTGGACGTCCTCCATCCCCAGCAGCAATTCCACAGTCTGGGAGAGGAGGTGGACGTTCTCCCTCCCCAGCGGCAGATCCGCAGTCTGGGAGAGGAGGTGGACGTCCTCCATCCCCAGCGGCAGATCCGCAGTCTGGGAGAGGAGGTGGACGTCCTCCCTCCCCAGCGGCATATCCACAGTCTGGGAGAGGAGGTGGTCGTCCTCCATCCTTAAACGGCAGATCCACAGTCTGGGAGAGGAGGTGGACGTCCTCCATCCCCAGCAGCAATTCCACAGTCTGGGAAAGGAGGTGGACGTCCTCCCTCCCCAGCAGCAATTCCACAGTCTGGGAAAGGAGGTGGACGTCCTCCCTCCCCAGCGGCATATCCACAGTCTGGGAAAGGAGGTGGACGTCCTCCCTCCCCAGCAGCAATTCCACAGTTTGGGAAATGAGGTGGACGTCCTCCCTCCCCAGCGGCATATCCACAGTCTGGGAGAGGAGGTGGACGTCCTCCATCCCCAGCGGCAGATCCACAGTCTGGGAGAGGAGGTGGACGTCCTCCATCCCCAGCGGCAGATCCACAGTCTGGGAGATGAGGTGGACGTCCTCCATCCCCAGCGGCATATCCACAGTCTGGGAGAGGAGGTGGACGTCCTCCCTCCCCAGCGGCAGATCCGCAGTCTGGGAGAGGAGGTGGTTGTCCTCCCTCCCCAGCAGCAATTCCACAGTCTGGGAAAGGAGGTGGATGTCCTCCCTCCCCAGCGGCATATCCACAGTCTGGGAGAGGAGGTGGTCGTCCTCCCCCCCAAATAGTCAGCCAGAGCGGAGGAAAGCTGCCCCCCCCCCTCCCAACAAGGATCCTTGCACCTGGGAGACAGTTACCAGAGAAATGTCATCCTAGCAGCTGGATGAGGGTATGAGGGAGACGGAGCAGCCGGCTCACCTCCCCAACAGTTTAAGGATAGGGAGGAGAGGAAGCTGTCCTCCCTCTCCAGCAGCAGAGCCACCTTTCGGGAGAGGAGGAGGTCGTCCTCCCTCCGCAAAGGTCAGTCAGAGCGGAGGATGTGGGGTCCCCAGTGTATCGTGGCAACTGGGCAGAGCGCTACCAACCTCTGCCTAGCACCTACAGCATCTCCACTCCTCCAAGGAGCCTGGGCAGTTGGCCCCTCTCCCCTGCATATACCGAGCCCCATAACGGTAAACACTGCCCAGATGAAATGCTGTCAGCCGGGGTCAGAGGTTCCACGACTCTGTCCAACACCTACCTATCACCTGCGGCCAAGAATGGAGATCATCTGGACCAAGTATGTGGGATCACTGTGCCCGAATAACAAATGTCCAGACCAGGTGAAGGTCTGGGGACCTTGTTAGTTCACTTCGGATGGGGGAGAAATGTGACAGACCCACCCAGTACAGAGGGGACTGCAGGGTAGCCTCCTGCCTACAGGGGCGCTATTTTTTTGGGAGGTGTGTGGCTGGGGGACCCTTGGAGTGGTTTTGCTTCGGATTCGGGTCCATGCCTCCTTGAAAACACACACAGTCAGAGAATCTAGGACCTGGATACAGATTTGGGGCTTCAGACCACCACCCCCACCCCTCCAGACTCAGAAAGAACCTAATGCTAGGGTCTCCTGCTTTAATCGGTTTATTAAGGGGTCTTTCTTTCATGGTATAGTCCCCCGTTGTGTGCCTCCTAGGTGTGCATTCCCATTGTTAGTTGAGTCGCCTGTTGTTTCTGTCTGTCTGCTATTCCCCTTGGACCTGGTAGCTGTCACTTGTGGCTGTTGATTAGATTACCGTTTATGTTTTTGTTGGCTGTTCCTTAGATGAACTGATCACATTACCGTTTACAGTTTGCATTGTTTAGGATAATGTGACCAAGCTCTTACCTGATCTTGTGTGGTATATATTCTGTGTGAGTTTACAAGTGAGTTCCAGTTTGTACCTAAGCTAGTGCCGTCTAGTAATTGGGTGCTCAGCTATAATACCCGATTCCTGGGTCCAGAGTGGAGGAGGCTGTATCTTGGTGGAGGCACCCTGGCGCCCAGGGAGCAATCGAGACGTTAAATACCCATCATCAGAGTACGATTCGTGCTTGTGTTCGTATTTATCAAAACACCCCCCCCCATTTATTACTAGAAGGCTGGGGTCACTTACCTGACCGTCCCGCAGGGTTTGGCTGTGGCCGCAATGGATTCTGGGATACAGGCCTCTTCTTTGCACTCCTTCAGGAGGGTCTCCCACACTCCGGAGCCGGCAGAGATCCCCCCCGCTGCCTGGAAACACAATCAATGGATGTCACGGGCGGTCAATGACAAGTGGGAAGTGGGCGGTCACACGTATTAAGATTGCAATGGCGCCCCTCCCAGGTTTGTACTCATCTGCCCCAACCCCACCAAGAGCTTTCCTGGTGTGACCCCTTTTGGGGGCTTTATTTAACCGGACAGATGAGCAAATCCCGGACAGAGCTCGGGGAACGTATTTCTGACCTCATCTTTATTATCGGTTCCCGGAGCTCCGTTTGGGAGTTGCTCAGCCGTCCGGTTAAAGTTTCCCAACAACGATGGAGGACAGGACCATCTTCATCCCTTCCTCCTAAATCTTCCCTGGGGGGGTCTACCTCTATGAGAGCTCAGACTCCATCTTGGATTAGGCAGGAGAGAGAATCATGTGACTTGGAGGGGGGAGGGATCCCAGGCAACCAGTGATAGAAGTCAACCTGATACTAATGAGACCTCCAACACAGAGCCAAGGTCATAGAGCCTCCAACACAGAGCCAAGGTCATAGAGCTCCAACACAGAGCCCCAAGGTCATAGAGCCTCCAACACAGAGCCAAGGTCATAGAGCCTCCAACACAGAGCCCCAAGGTCATAGAGCCTCCAACACAGAGCCCAAGGTCATAGAGCCTCCAACACAGAGCCAAGGTCATAGAGATCATCATCATCATGTCTGCAGCCAGAATTCACACAGCACCTCACAGGGCCAGTGGGAGGGTCGGCTGCTCAGCTCACAATTCCCCAGTGGGGACACCGAGGTTTCCACCCTCCACCATCCCAAACTGGAGATGAATTCTCTGTGTTATGGTTCTTGGCTGCAGTTCTCGTACAATGTGTACCGATAATGCCGCCCTCCCCCCCCCCCCCGACCTCTGCTCACCAGGTGGTCCAGTTTCCCCGGGTAGGTGGCCTTGTTCAGAGCTCGTTTAGCCACCCACATGAAGACTTCTCCACCTCGGTACAGATAGCCGTTCACATGGAACTCCGTACCGGGGGACCCCGAGGAGAGCTGGGGGACACAAAGATGGAGGCGGGGTCAGCAACATATAGAGATATGGGAGGTATACATAGAGAGACATGGAGACACAGCCCTTACGTGTTGCGGCCCGCTCCATGCTGAGAAGGGGGAGGGTCAGAGAAGAGACTATTCACATCGTAGTGCTGAGGAGAAAAACATTGCAGAATTAGAACCACCTGGATACATTACTTCTCAATAATAGTGTATGAGGGGGGGTGGGGGGGGGTGGGGTGGTGGAGCAGGACGGTACGGGTTGGGATGTCTATGATGGAGAATGAAGACGCTCACCTCATCTCCATTCCCGGAGATGGCATGGGAAGGTGCCCTGATGGCGCAGTGACTCCATCACCTCCTGTATGGCCCGGGTCCTCTCCTGGGGGGGAGCGGAAGGTGGTCACTGAGCTCCAGGTAGGTAGCGGGGTCTCCATGCAGCGTGAAGACATCGAAGTTCTGAGAGAGAAGCCGGGCCACCGACTGACACACCCAACCGACCCTCCGACCCTGGACACGGAACGGCAGACACCCTGCAATGTTCAGGACAGGAATCAGATCATGCAGACAGGATGACTTCTACCCAACAGTCCTCCACGCGACAACTTCTACCACCAAGAGTCCTCCACGCGACAACTTCTACCACCAAGAGTCCTCCACGCGACAACTTCTACCACCAGAGTACTACCTCCGCGACTTTATGCCTCTACCACCTAGAGTCCTCCACGCGACACACTTCTGACCA